>CM067506.1:23120068-23305068 GCA_034509495.1 Acestrorhynchus altus | reverse complement strand
TGAAATGTAAAGGTTTAATCAGAAAACCACATTTAAGCTAAGTAAATGAGTTTGAATGCTGATGGGAGATTGTAAACAAAAAAATGAAATCACTCTGTTTGTAATTGTCTGCTACTTTTGTGATGCAGGTAAAGACCATGCCAAGTTTTCCCCAGTGGCCACAGCTAGTTACAGGTTGCATCCTGAGATCACATTACTGCAGACAGTTGAAGGAGAAAAAGCTGAGAGACTGAAGCGCTGCTTCTCAGCTGGAGTCATTGAATTGGAGAACGTTAATGGTAGGACATTTAATTCTGTCGTGGATGTGTACAGCCTTAGTAATTTTCTAAATTTGGAATGGGGCACTGTAGTTCTCCAGGGCCAGATTCCAGCATAGTTTTTGCTTTTGCTACCCAAGCACACCTGATTCAAGTCTATTGATTACCAGGTGCTTTTGGTATGCTGGAACAGGAAAAAAAAATCAGCAAACTCTGCTGGACTCCGGCTCTTGGTTTCCCACCTCCGTTCTAAACACTTTGCAAAAAAAATGCCCTACATGACATCTTGTACTTGTGCATCTTAGGAAAACAGGTGGCCAAAGTGGTCAACAGTCGTCTAGACACATGCAGCAGGGAAGTGCTCAGACATGAAGATTTAAAGAGTTTGGTTAAATTAGGACGAGTCCGTGATCATTTCATATGTAAGTTCTCCATCATTGTTAAGCATGCAATGTTATACTACCAGTAACGGTTATTTAATTTTTCATTACTTGCTCTTTCTTCTTTCTAAATGTCTTTCAGTCTCAGTGGAGTCTACTGGAATTCTGCCACCTGATGTCCTGGTCAGTGAGGCAATTAATGTGCTTATTGCCAAGTGCCAGAAATTCCTGTCTGAGCTAGAATCTACTGAAATGGAATAGATGAAGAAAGTGGAGATAATATATATTTTTACATACACACCACAGCTGTATATAATGATGACTTTTTGGGGTGGGATTAGCTGAAGTTGCACATTGCTGTTGAGCACTGTCCAATAGTGATGGCCCTTGCTTGGCCTTTTTGGATAGGATTGACATCTTTGGTGAAACTACATTGTGTGAAAACCCTCAAACATGAGTAAACTGTACCCACATCTGGTATGCATAAATGATTCAGTCAGTCTCAGTTTAGTCTGTTTCTTTCCCCTAAAGTTTGAGATGGACACATTGTACATTTTGTTGTATTAAACTTTAAGCTGACCATCAGTCCTGAACTTTGAATCCTGAAATGTGAAATTTTTCCAGCTGAAACTGTATTCATAGACACACGTGTGTGTGCATGCATTTGGAACCATTTATGTTCTTTTGATAATATTTCTGATATAATGCCACTAACAGAATGAGGACATTTGTAACATTGGTGCAAATAAAACATTCATGATCCTTAGAGGCTCCAGCAAAAGACAGCAAAATTGACTGTATTTCTAGAATGCATGACCATTTTACAGTCTAAGCGCATAGCAGAGGAGCACTTTGGTATATCTTGTGTGTGTCACTTTCTCATCTTTTGATTGGCAGTCCTCACCACAGGATGCCTTACGGCGCAAACACTTTGTGTGTGAATGTGTCTGTAACATTGGTTATGAATCCTCTCCTTTGACCAATTAGGCTTCGACATTAACTAATGTTATTTACTCATCTTACACTATTTAATTAATGTTTAATCTTGTAATTGCACCAGATGGATTAATTATGTAGTGCCGGAGTGGAGTTTGAGCACTGAACTGAGAATTGGCCTACCTCAGGTAACAGCATTTGGCAGGGTGTTTAATACCCACGAAAAGCTGTACAGACATGCCTTTATCTGTGAGTTTACTCTTGATATTCCGCATGTGGCTGTAATGGCAAATTAAACATGTTTTCCCCGTATCTTACAGTGAACTATTCCTCTGTCTGCCTTTTTGGTGCAAAATCATGATACATATCTTAAAGGTTCTATGCCTTTAAAAAAATCCTTTATGTTAACAGTGGTCATTACTGTATCTATAGATTCCAGATATAGAACTGAGCAGCAACATTATGTAATTAAAAAGTAGTCCATAGAAAACATCACATTTATGCCTTTAATATTTAGCATAAATCAGTTTCCCTCACTTGTTATGCTGAGATGTGTTTGAGTTTGGACACATTTTAAATGACCTACTACTGAGGGGAGTCAATTCAGAAAAGATCAGTCAGCTAAAGATAATATATATAGTGCTTTTTACAACAAATGAGTTGCCACAAAAGATCTCATTCATATGTAATTAATAAACATAATTTGTCAATTTAAAGAATAGATCAGGAATAGTCCAAAATTACATGGAGAAATGAACCTTGTTGCATTGGTAACAAGGTAATGTCTTTCATACTTTCTCCTGTGAAGTTCCAAAACAATCTGAATTTCCACACTGCAGGACTAAATAAAATTCGTATCTTATTTTTTTTTTCAACTATTGTTTACTTGAATTACTTGTCTGCTTTGTATGTTTGTCTTGTTGCATCATTCAACATCTCTTGAGCTTGAGGTCCTCAATTTTGTCGATACAAACATTATTCATTGTTTCAAACATCCCAAGACATCCAGGCACTGAGACTGGAACCACAATTCTTCCTGCAACATGCTTCACAGCTGAGATGAGTGGAGTTCTTTTTCTTTTTCCAAACATAGCTTTGTGCATTTGTGCCAAATCTCTCCTCTGTCTATGGGACATCTAAGTGGTCTTGGAGGAACTTGAGTGAGAGTGGCATTATGGTTTTTTTTGTTAGTTGGAGTGACTTTAACAGGGTGTCCACTCCTATGGAGACTAACCACACAAGTGAATTTTCTCAATTTGTGTAACCATGGATTCATATACACACAGTTTTATTTTGGTAATTTTCTAACTTTCTAGATTTACACATCTCTGCATCACATCTGAAAGTTATTTGGAGCAAGAGATGGATCACACTAAGCAAAACGTGAACATATAGATACACTGTGCTTGCATTTAACCCATCCACACAGGGAAATTCACACGTACACGCTAGTCAATATATACAGTAGGGGGCAGTGTGTGCATGTGCCCAGAGTGGTGGGAGCACTTGGGTAGTTCAAGGGTACTTCAGTCATGTTCTGCCAGTTCAGAGAATCAAACCAGCATTGCCTAACCACCAGGCCATAGCTTCATCCCCCACCCCAAAAATGATCAATAACTAGAACTGCTAATAACCAGACTTTGTGTGGTTCCAGGTAATCCCGAAGGGTTAACTTACCATTACTTGCAACTATAAATAATAGTCATAGGTAAAATGACAAACTGTTCAGAATCTGCAGAAATACTTTTTTTGTGGAATTCAATTAAGCATGAGATTCCTTTTATTCAGCAGAGGATGGAGGATATTTAGATATAAATGCCTCTCTTCTAAGTGAGCCGCATTGCACTGCTGTTGAAGCCTAATTATCGAGGAGGCTGAAGTCACTACAGCTGCACTGCATCATTTTGGGCATGTTTCTGCCAACAAGCCACCCACCAACTGTACACAAACCCGTGTGTGTGTGTGTGTGCACAGAAGACTATTTAAATTGGGCCAGATCCGCGGCAGCTGGCTGCTGAGAGAAGTAGCACAATAAAGTGGGTCACCTTCCTTTATATTCTCATCATTAAAGCAGCACTGAGAGTGATTCTACTGGTGCTGAGGGAAACAGGTAAAACTGAAAGTTATTTAGAAAATCACTAAGCTCTCCCCACCCCTACTTCCTTGCTTGATCTTCACAGCTTTGGCTCATTGGTTTTGGCAGGAAACAGATACTTCCATCTCTAAACTATAAAAACAGCCAAATGTCTCATATCCGTTTGACCAGAACCAGTGTTTGTAGAGCTTAGATTTCTTCTTTGAGAAAAAGAATAAAGGAAACAATTCTTTCAAGACCAGAGCAGACACACCGAGTTCAGTCTGACGTGCTCCTATTTTCTAAGGAGTACTGAGATGCATTAATATTTTTTGCATGTATATACTCAGGTAATCCCTTCATGGTATTAGATTTACCACAGCTCAGGTACAGTGCAGTGGATAATGAGAGTTGCTGACTGCATGCATGGTTACATAACTTCTAGTGGTCTATAGTAACGGTATGTATGGTCTTGTGGATAGATCGTAGGAGTCACAATGCAATATGTAGTATGATTTGAGCCACAATATGATTATGTTGCAATATTTAAAGCCTATTTTCCTATGTAATGCAATTTGACACATTGTGATGTGCAAATGAGTCACAATGAGTGACAGAAAAAATGAAAGTATCGGCACACCTGGATGTTATATGTGTGAATGTAATGATATTTGTACATAATGAGGAGGGAAAGGTGGCTTTAGTACCTAGTTTGGCCTAGATACAAGATATGTTTGGACACAGAGGCCATCCATGTTGCAGCTGGGCCTGCAGGTCCTGTACACTTGTCAGTTCCTGAAGCTGATGTCATAGCTGGTCCCATAAATGCTGTATTGGCAACCAGGAAGGCCAAGGACATGTTGGAATCTAGTAGACATTTCTGGGAAACTCTTGCTGTGTTTGGGCAAGCATTATCCTGCTGAAAAATGTCAGGGCTTTCAACTGGCATGAGAGGCAACATGTGGCTGCCGGATGTCCTACTGGGGTGACCAACTGTGATGGCTTCACATCATCAGACCAGCACTTTTTCACTCCAAGACAGGATTGTGCCAGGGCTAGTTTAATATTGCTGTCAGAGTAAAATGTTCCAAAAATCTCCAAAGCAGAAAGTTTACAGGAGAAATAAATCTTCATTAAAAGTCAGTTAAATCCGATTTTTTAGCATTTGTATTGGTCCATTCATTGTGGAATCACGGTATGTCAAAAATGAAGAAGTGACATGACAGTGATGATAATATACACAGAGGTTTGGGGTTTGATCCTCACTCCACCTCTGCCCCCCCCCCCCCCCCCCCTTCACCCAAATTCTAATGAAAGCATTCAGCTACTTTAGGTTGTACCTATTGCTGACACAGAGGTGCAAATACACAGCTTGTCTAGTCCCTGTAGAGAAGTGACAATAGTATAGGACTCCACCGGAGCAGAAGAATGTGAATATATTGGCATCGTGCCTAATGCCTGGGGGCTAGAAGGGTATCAAGCCACCCAGAACTGAGCTGATGAGTAGCGGAACTGTGTTCTCTGGAATGATGGTCCTCCATCCAACACTTTTAGGATGAGTTGAAAGAAACAACGCAAACAGGTTACATTTTAGATTTATCTGTGAATAAAGACCTTAATGGCCAGCATGCCCTTGGAATTGGTCACAGGTGGCTGGACAGTGGGGCCCAGGGCTGGTGGAGTTAATTGAATGCGGGACGCATGCCCGCCTGCTTGCCCGCCTGCCTGTCTGTCTGCCAGTGTGTGTGTGTGAGTGAGTGCGTTTGCTTGCCTGGCTGCCTGGAGCTGTGTATTTCCAGTGAGTGAGAGACAGAATAATGCTGTGCCTTGTGTGCCCCAGTGAGCTATCACTGCTCTGCGGTTGCCATGGTGACAGTGCCCTCTCTGGGTACGGCGGGCTGGAGAGAAGTTGCTCTGGATCTGCGTCATATTTTTTTCCTTTTTTTTCCAGCAGATCTGTGAGCTCTCTCTCCCGCCTCTTTTCCTAGCTCTCCACAACATCACCCCTCTCCCCCCCCCTTCCTATCTATTTCTCTCTCTCTCTCTGTCAGTCCATTCTGTGTGTTTTTAAAGGCTAATTGACCCAGCTCCAGATCGTCAGTAGTCAGTGCTTGCTCCATCACAAACATCGCAGGTTTGGACAAAGATAAAAGAGGTGGGCTGATGAGGGACCCTGTCAGTTGATTACTGTAGCGTGAAGCAATGTCATTGCTGTCATACTCCAAGCCTGATGACAGTCATGGTGTCTTGTCCTGTGCGGGGAACGGCTGTTTTGCGTGGTAATTGACTGTTGCATACTCTGAGCCCGGTGTTTTGTGTGTGTTTCTTAGGTGGCCTCAGTGGGGTCGTCGACGTGGCTGGAAGGAAAGGTGAGTGTGTTCCCACTCGCAGGTGAACGGATAAGGCTCCATGACACTCTCACACTGCTGTGCATCAGCCTGGGAGAGGGGCAGAGGGAGAGAGGGAATGTCATCGGGGCACCATCATTGTTTTCAGTAGAGCTGTGCCATGTGTGTGTGCGTGTGTGTGTGTGTGTGTGTGTGTGTGTGTGTGTGTGTGAGAGAGAGAGAGAGAGAGAGAGAGAGAGAGAGAGAACAAGTAGACCTGATTGTGCAGTCAGTGGTGGAGTGCATTTCCTGAGGCTCAGGGCTTCAAAGCCCCAATCTTTGCCTCGGAATAAAGAAAAGGCATTCCAACAAAAGCTGTTGCTGCAGAGGAGACCCTTTCCCTGTGAAATGAGTTTGTCCTAGTGGGCTTCCCTTTGTTCTTTGCTTCGTTCTTGGAATCCTCTCAGTCCTCCCTTGAGTGATTAACAGGTAACCTTGTTTGAATCAAGAATCAGAGATGAGGCTGAGGTTGAGGCTGAACTCATGAAAAGAAGCCTTTCAGGACTTTGCAGATTTCACTTAAAGCCTGACAGTTTTTACATGTTCTCCTTTGCTTGCTTCCCTGTTCATGTTACAGATGCCTCAGTATGACAGGAATGCCCTGGTGCATTCTGAAAAAAGTGTTGCCTCTTTTGTCAGGGTATTGATTTTAAGTGACAGGCAACAAGGGCTGACGAGGGTCTGCTTTAAACACATCTCGGTTCGCTGGGATGTGCGTTTTTGAGATCAAGAGGCTGTAACTCAGCCTTTGAGTCCTCATACCCCCGCACACATATACACACTCCCCTCCAGGGTTTCCTAAAGCTCCAGAGGCAGAGCAGTCAGCAGACCTGACAGGCCCTATGAAGGACTCAGTGGTGTGTGAGATTTGGTGGCTTGAAGTGCCGGAGGGAAAGGCTTTAAGGCAGAGCAGGTGGGAAGAAAGTGAAGGAATCGATCACAGGGGCAATGCATAGGGATGTCAGGTGGACCAGGGGCTGTCTGTTCCCCCGGGAAGGAAAATACATAGAGAGGCATTGAGGCTCTGAGCTTCAGATAAGAGGGAGGCAGGGTTGAAATTGAGCCTTGCAAACAAAGACCAACTGCAGGTGTTTTAGGATATTACAGGGCTAATTAGCAGTGCAGTCCTGTGCAGCTTTAACTGATATTGTCTTATGAGTTTGTTTTATGGATTTTCAAACTCATTAGCTTGTGTCTCTCAGGCTCATCCGAGTCTCCAGTGGCCCTGCGCTCCAGGTGGGCTTTGCATTTTTAACCAATACTGTCTGTAGCTCTTAATGTTAGCACTCGCCTGTCAGCACAAATAAATGAGGGCTGTGTGGCAGAAAGGGAAATAGAGGTGGGGAAACAGAAAGAAGAAAGACAGGAGGAAACAAAGAGAACAGTGTGAAGGAATGGAGAGATGGCTGTAATTTCAGAGGTGGAAAGGTAGAGGGAGGGCTGCGCGAGGAGGACAGGAAAGATCAGTAATGCAGCAGGAGATGGAGTGTATGTCTCACTCTGGCTGGTGTGAGTCGTGCGGCAGACCATAGGGAGTGACGAGGCAGTGCGTGTGTGTATGTGTGTGTGTGTGGCAGGCACCATAGCTCCACTAGGCTGTAATGATTCTATGCCTCTGGGCTGTGACTGACTCTGTTTATCTCCCTCAGCAGCACAAGGCAAAAATAGCCAATACATCCACATGAAAAAATATATCACATGACCTGTGTGAGTGTGTGTGTGTGTGTGTGTGAGAGAGAGAGAGAGTGTGTGTGTGTGTGTGTGTGTGTGAGAGAGAGAGAGAGAGAGAGAGAGAGTGTGTGTGTGTGTGTGTGTGTGTGTGTGTGTGTCTGTTGAAATATGTTTTACAGGTTACTGACAGTGTTCCTCTCAAAAAACAAAATGCTTGTTCTCTTTTTTTTCACTTGTGCTCTTTCTCTCTTCTCTATATTTTCCTCCATTTCTCCAACCTTCTGTTTTTCCTTTTTCTTCCTTGCTCACCTTCCTTCCTCTCTTTCTATCCATTTCTTTCTTATCCCTTTCTCTTAGTTTCTCTCTCTACTTCCATCTCTCTTCTTTCCTCACTCACTTTTCTCACTTTATTTCTTCCTTTTTTCTGTATTTCTCTCTATTTATTTCTATCCTATGTATATTCTTTTTCTCTTGCTCTCACCATTCTTTTACCCCTTTCTGCTTCTCTTTGTTTCTCTTCATATTTGTTTCCCCCCCCATTCCATTTTTGTGCATTTTCTTTCATTCTTTGTTACTCCCATTCCTTTCTCTTTCTTTCTTTCTTTCTTTCTTTCTTTCTTTCTTTCTTTCTTTCTTTCTTTCTCTCTCTCTCTCTCTCTCTCTCTCTCTCTCTCTCTCTCTCTGTCTTTGTTTCTCTGTCCATCTCTTTCTTGCTTCCCTTTCTTTCATTCTCTTTCTTCTTCACCACTCCCCTTTCTGCTTTTTCTTTCTCTTTCTCTCTCACCCCTTTACCTCTCTGCCTACCTGTGTGTGTACCTCCAGTGTCACACTGTGACTGTCTCTATCACCCCGCGCGCGGCGCTCGCTCGCTCTCTCTCTCTCTCTCTCTCTCTCTCTCTCTCTCTCTCTCTCTCTCTCTCTCTCATATGGTCCCCTCCAGTTTGCATACTAATAAGGCAGAGCGCAGAGTCGTCCAGGAGCAAAATTTCTGCTCACATTTCTGCTTCTTTCTTATAGTCGGGCTCTAGTTTCTATATTTTTACATATTCTCTCTCTCTCTCTCTCTCTCTCTCTCTCTCTCTCTCTCTCTCTCTCTCTCTGCCCTGCTCCTCCTCCTCTCTGCCCTCCCCTCGCCGTCTGTTTTCTGCCCCTCAGAGGAAGCCCATGCTCAGAGCGCGTGGACTCGACAGCCGCTTTCTGTTGCGAGCAGAGCCAAACATGTGAGAAGATGTCTGTTGGAGGCTGCGCTTGCCCAGGTAAGCCCCTCGGCCGCCTCCGCTGCACACTTTCACACTTCAGCAGTCCGGCCGGGTCCGGTCCGGTCCAGCGCGGCGTGCGCAGGGGCGCGCGCTCCGTGCCGCAGAGATCACGCAGCTTTGATGTGGAGCTGCGCGCGCCAGCTTGTGCGCTGGAACTGCGCTCGGCTGTACTTTCAGGCGCTGACGCGGCTCGCGGGGCAGAAAGGAGCAGAACAGAGAGCGCTTTCTCCAGCACTGGGTGGGAGGTTTGCCTGGTGGTTCCACTTCAGCTTTCAGTCGGGTGCGCTCCGTACTTTCGTGTGTGATCTCAGAGCTCTGGCTTCCTGTAGAGGAAGAAATGTTGCTGCGACCTGAATAGCCTCTCTGACTGGTTTACATCCGTGTGCTGAGTGCACACTTTCTCCTGTGACGTTACAGCTCTGTGGCACAGGTCTTGAAGCCGCTGGCAGAGCCTTCGTGCACACATTGCTTCAGAGGACAGTGAACGTTGAAGCATTTAAGGAGGCTGATTTGAATCAAGCATGCACTAAAAAAACCCCCACAAATAACACAAACAAAGTGCCTGATTTGCATGATTTTCATCAGTCAAGTGGTTGCACAATACAGTGGCACATGAGAGATAAAGAAAACTAGAAGTGAACATGTTGACCAACTTTTGCAACCAACTGCTTCAGTCAGCAGCTTTTTTAGTGTGACTAACATTTAAAGGAAGTGAGCACGTTTCTAGAAAACAAATTTTGATCAAGTGTTGGTATTTGAATTCAACACAACCACACCTCTCCCTTCATTACTCCCTCAGAAGCTCCATCCCTGAAATTCATGCATGCACATTGCCATTACATGCTTCTAGACCAAAGTTTACCCATGACCCAACCTTTTCCTCTTCAGCTGTTTCTCTGACATCTCTGCTTGTGTGTTTTCTTCCACAAGCCCCCAATCCTCCCTTTTCCACCCGTGCACGAGCAGGAAGACCCCCTGCTGGCAAAGTTGGGTCAAGACTTTTTTCCATTGTGTGAACAGACTGGAGAACTAGCTTGTTTCCAAAAAATGTAATGCATTGAAATTGTGCACATATACTTTAAAAGAGTTTTTGGATGTCTTATTGCATTGTTTCAGTTTGTTTTGCTAAGCTAACAAAAAGTACAGTTTAAACATTAATGTAGTGCATACACCCTTTAAAAAGGGTTCTTAAAGGGTCTTATACAGAACCACTACAATCAAGTCGCCATTTAAATAAAGTTAATTATTAAAATTGTTCTTCACATTTAAGAAAACCATCTTGTATTTTTCTTAATAAATGTAGATATATCTTTATAGATATAGAGCCTATAAAGTTTAGTAGTTGCCCTTCTCAAACACACACTATTTCTGAAAATGAGATGATTATGTGTGTTTAATACAGCAACCACCAGTCTTTGTTGGAGAAATCTTTCAGTACTGTATCAAACCTTTTTTTACTGAGAATATAGAGGAGTGGTTACATCAGCATAGTTGATGCACCTAATAAACAATTCAAGACAGTCGTTAGTTCCCTGCTATAACACTTCCAGTTGTCAAGTCAAGAGGCTTTATTTGTCATTCCATCTTAGTAGGAGTACACAGTGGAGTGAAATTATGTTCACCCAGGACCGTAGTACAACATGGAACAATGGGAATAATGTAATACAAAACAGACTGGAGATTACATAAAGTGCAAATATACATGTGGAAATATAAACCAATAAATATGACAGA
This sequence comes from Acestrorhynchus altus, assembly GCA_034509495.1. NCBI lineage: Eukaryota > Metazoa > Chordata > Actinopteri > Characiformes > Acestrorhynchidae > Acestrorhynchus > Acestrorhynchus altus. The sequence continues at coordinate 23,294,370 of CM067506.1, read as the reverse complement.
CATTAGACATAGACAGGAGAGTGCAGAACCCACATAGCACTCATTTCTAAGTGAGGGGGTAAATATAAGGTGGCACTGGAAGGCACTACTGCAGCATGCATTGCAAGACTACTAGACTCAGCAAGAGCTTCTTTACACAAGTCATTAGACTACTTAATTCTGTTAAGACCACATGCAACATGCTGGCCTATCGGGACTGTTGTACTAATGAACATGCACAATTTCTGGATACACACACACAGACTATCAGACATTACATATTTATTTGTTTGTTTGTTATTGGACTCCATCCTCAGTGCAAATATTTATTTGGTAATAACTTCAGTGTTCTTACCATTTTATCACTTGTTCACCATGCAATATTACTTACAAGGACTGATATGCAATTATTTCTTATTTCTTTCATTTGCAATTTCTCTCAATTTATGTCTTATCTATATTATATAGTCTTCTTATGTGTATTGCCATCATGTTACTTGCACATTGGAGTTAGAAGAAATGCAGTATATACACTCCTTGTTGTATAGTCTGAATGACAGTAAAGTTCACTTAACTACACTTCACTTCACTACATATTCATATTCTGTCACAACTTCCTAACATTATACAAGGTGTTTTTTTTCAAGATTAATGCTTTTTAGGCTCTTTATTTAGAAAACAGAAATATATGTCAGTCTCACTTTAAAGACTTTAAGGCTTCTATCTGTAAACTGCCCGGACAGAACTATATTCCAGGACAAGGTATGAGAACCACTGGGTTAGAGTGGGAATCTCCATAGATGTACACATACACTATATGTCCAAATGACCACTTCATGTGAATGCATTGATTAATACAGTGCTGATGCGCACGCACACACACACACACACACACACACACACACACACACATACACACATACTCACACTCACACACACACACACACACACACACACACACACACACACACACACACACACACACACAGCTTGTTTAGTCCCTGTAGAGTAGTACTATATTATTATTATTATTAATATTATTATTATTATTATTATTATTATTATTATTAGTAGTAGTAGTAGTATTAACAACAACAACAATACAAATTATTTTTAGATAGAATTAATAGAATAATATCAATAGAATAAGCTGATAAACATGAACACATTGCCACTATACCTAATGCCAGGTGTAGACTAGAGTGGTATAAAGCCCCCAGAATTGAGCTGGAGCAGTGGATTTGTGATCTCTGGTAACCTCTGGGCTGAGTTGGGGAGTGTAGGGATCATCCAACATCCTGACCTCACTAACGCTTTTGTTGGTGAATGCAGTCAACCTCACAATCGATCTTCACAACAATGCTCCAAATAGACAGTAGAGACAGCTAAACTCTGTTTAATAGCCTTGATTTCAGAAGAAACACTAAATGAGCAGATGACCTATATTTATTGTATATGGGTTAGGGTTAGTAATGTAATGTAATGTAAAGTTAAAGGTTTAAAAACTAACATTCTGTATAGTCCAAATATAAACTTGTAAACATAGACATTTTCATATGTGCACAACGATGGGTTTGTCCCGCATTCATTCTGAAGTTATAAGGAGTATTTTGGCTTGAATTCTTCATGGGGCATGGCAGCCAATCAAAACAGAGATCATTTATACAGATCGGTCTTCAAGTCACATTACCATAAAAAGCCTGTTAAGGGATACAGAAAAGTTTGAAAATAGCTGTGTTTTATATATAATCCCAAACCTGGTCCTGGAACCAGTATTATACTATTGCCACTTAAAAGGTGGATACAAACTTCACACATAAGAGTTTGAGATACCTGGCAATTAGATTACACTAAAGAGATCACATAAGAAATCTGCAGGTCTCAACCAAGCATGTGAATCAAGTAGAAAGATGCCTTGGGAGACATGGCACAAATTACACCCGACTAGAGATCTGAGGGCACTTGGATTTAATAGCCAGCATCCACATGGGGAATCTCCTAGCCAGCAGATTCAATTTGGAACCTCCTATCAGATTAATGGCAGTATTAAATTTCATAAGGCTATAGGTTATCTCTGCACCAAGGGAAGGCCTTGAGAAGAGATATAGGACACAGCAGGGACCTTGTTTCGCTAAACTGTTCGGAGTAGTTCAACACAGTTTAGGAGGGACACCCTTCTTCCCTAGTGCAATCATTTAACCTTAGGGTGACAGCTCTGCCGATAGATCAACTGTGAATAAAGGGCCAGTCATAGCTGAAGCAAATAGATTATTGCAACACATGTAGATCATTACAGAGAGGTTTAGCGGACAGCTTGTACTGGAAATAGTCATAAATAGATGTGTCAGACTGGTATTGATGAACAGACTTGGAATGTGGTGGTCTTCGTGGTAATGGAGCCCTGGCAGTGCTGTGGTGAATTAGATATGATGGCACCATTGTTTCTCACTGAGTCACTCCATCAGTCACTCCTACCTGTTACTACTTAAAGCCCTCTAAAGAGTTCTTAATCAAGTCCATATGGTTCATGTATTGGAGTCACACTGTGGCTCAGAGCAAGCATGGACATGGAACCTCAAAATGAATGCATGAGCTACATGACGCATCTCCTGTACCTACACTGGGATAAAGATCAGAATGCAGAATGCTTTAAGATGTGTGGCATCGAGGCAAGTTTAGACGGATGTGCAGGTTGTCCCAGTGGCATCAGCACAATGCAAACAGTTTCTCCAGTTGCTCCTGTGAGGGAGATCCTTATCTTGGGTACAAGACCCAGCAATGAAAGCCTTTCTGGCAGCTTGGTGGATAAACAAGCCAACATTTTGGCACTTAACATTTGTTTAAAATCAAGAAGATTATGTTCACGAGGGTACATTTTTTATGAGTGTGGTCATGGAAATTTCCAGAGCCGTGTGTCCTGTCTGATTGTTCTCTTTTTTGGGTGAGGGAGGGAGGAAGGGAAGGAGGGAGGGAAAGAGAAGGGGAGAAAAAAAGGGGGCGAGACAGAGTGAAGCTGGGAAAAAGAAAGAGAGTGGGAGAGACAGTTGTTTCATGTTGAAATGAGCTGCTTTTGTGTGGGCTCTCCCTGCATTGCTCCATAAAAGGCAGCGGTGCTTCATAAAACCTGATTGCGATGTTCACCTTGGCTGGAAATACGATGCTATCTCCTTCCCTTTCTTGACTCACAGTTCATGCCCCTCCTCCCAACACATGGCACTATTTGAAGTGTCGTTTTTGTTTACATTCCTATGCTTATGCAGGCTGTGTGGGAGTGTGTGTATCCTGGGCCTCCTGCATAGCTATAGACATGGAGCAGTGTTCATGGTCCACTTTAAAGCACCATTTCGGAATGGTCTTATTTTTATGGCTTATGGCGCATAAACCATGGACGATTTGACAAAGTCCCCCAAAACCTTTTTAGTTACTAAAGTTAAAAGATGGTAAATAAAAAATTGGACTGGCAAAATCAATGTTCCTAAAAAAACTCTAAGTAAATAAATTATCATCTTCTAAATAATAACGAGTGAGTAACAAACAGTAGTAGAAGTTATAGAAGTTCTGAAAATGCTAGACCTGGTAACCCTGTTAGTCGTTCACCTCAGAAAGCAAGCTTGAGCAAGCAGTGGTGGAAAAGTGATTCACAACCTTCATCAACAGAAAGATGTTTCAGGGCAGTCCACACACATCTACGCTTAAATGCTCCCTAATAATCAGACTAATTGCTTAGTTGGAGTAGAATACGTCCATGTAAACACTTCAATCTGAATTGAGGCCATTCTGATTACAATTTCTATCTGATTGAAGGGTTGGGTAATCCATTAAATAATCTGGTAAATAGTAGAATAATAGCCATGTAAACACATGAATCCGATTACATTCCCAAACAGAAAGTTTAAGGCATTAAAGGTATTTGAGCAAATGAGCAAAGGACAGTGTTTTTTTTTACTCCAGCTGTTTAAAATGTCTGGCTCTGTGCCTGTTTTACAGTATGAGTAGAGCAATGATGGAGACTCCACATCAAGCTTGAATGTTTTTTGCAGTCCGATGTCAGGCTTAGACTGCACTTTCTTCCCTTTCTCCTGCATGCCTACAGATATAGCACAGAGGTGGATGCCTGGCTTTTATTGCACCAATATGGGAATTCTGAATAGAAGCCCAGAATCCAAATTTTTCATTTCGTACATCTGCCAGTGGATGCTGTTTTTGGAAACCCCTTCTGTTGAATGTATTCATCTACTATGTTCCACCCTTTGCTGACACAGGTGTGCAAATGCACACCCACAGTTTGTCTAGTCTCTTTAGGGATGTATTTCTAGTAGAATAGGACTCTCAAGCTGATAGGCATGAACCGGTTGGCTGCTTAAGGTCAGACCTGTGATAGAGGGGTAAAAACCCTCTAGCACTGAGCCGTGGAGCAGTGGTACTGTGTTCTCTGGAATCGTGGTACTCCGTCCAGTACTTTTGGGAGGAGTTGGGCATGATGTGGGATGGAGATCATCTAACATCCTGATTTCACGAGTAACTATCTAGTTATTAAATGCAATCAGATCCTCATAACAATGCTGCAAAATCTAGTAGAAAGCGTTTCTGGATGGTAAAGAGTTACTTGATTTTGAAAGAAACAGTGAATGAGCAATAGTTTTGTCCATATAATGGTTTAAGCATGCTGACATGCTCAAGGGGGCTTTCCTTTCTATTTCTGTTCTCGAGCATTGCATCCTCTCTTTAAGACTCACTATCAAGATTGGGCAAGAATTACAAACATGCTTGTTTAATTAAGTGCTGTCATCAAAACCATATTATTTAGGGACCTTAACTGTAAAAAAAGAGAAAATATAATTCATGATATGTTTAATTTTTTCTTAATGTATTCATTTATTAATTTATTTTTATTAATCCCTGGGTGCATCAGACTGGCTAGGTGCCAGGCCACTGTGGCTAGGGCACTAAGGAGAACCCAGTATCATACAGATGCCATCTCTACAATAGAAACGTTTATATGAACTAAACCATAGCATAAACTGACATTTAGTCTTTGCTGGATTAACTTAATCATGAGAGTTCTGTATAGTCTTTTCCACAGTCCTCTGTTAACTAGCTGGAGAGTCTTAGTTTTCAAAGTATCTTGGCTTCCCTTCCCTTAACCTTTTCAGAGCATCAACCAGGAGCATTGCAGTGTCCTCCAGGGCACTTTGCACTGGGTAGCAGAGCACCAGCTCAACAGTACCCTCCGGGTGGCACTGGGGAGCTGAGCATCTGCTGAGAGGTACACTCCAGGGCACTGGGCAGTGCTGGGAACTGAAGCACCGGCTTGACAGTGCTTTCTGAAGTAATGAAGATCTGAGGGCCAATTTGTTTGTGCCCTTTGGGACACTGCAGCCCTGGGAAGCTGAGCACCAGCACAGAGGTGATGTTCAAGGCATTTTGTAATGCTGGGGAGCTAAGTGCTGGGTCAAGGCTGCACTCTGTGGCGCTAGGTTGCGTTGCAGACAAGAGCAGCTATCTCCGGTGTTCTGTGGTGCATCTGGCGGCACTGTCAATAAAGGTGGCTTTCCAGATGCAACACGCAGTGTCAAGTGGTCTCTAGTTGACCTTCCTAACCCTGCAAACCTGACATGTGGCTAGGAAAGGAATTGATGAGAACTGAGAAGGGAGAAGATGGGACATTAGCAGGGAGCAGCAGAGATCTATGTCTTACTATTGATAATGTCTTGCATTTGGGCAACATTGACAATCCATTTCCAGGATAGGTAGCTGCAGACTCACCACCCAGTTAAGATTGACTGACTGGACTATCCCACAAGCCCAATTTGTTCAACTTGACACCATCATATTTTGTATGTAATCAATAATTGGTTATTTGCCTCATAGCATTGGTCAAATCTGGACTTCCTTCTTTTAAACCACATGTGACCTACTTTGGCTTTTTGTGGTCCAGTTTTGGTTTTAATATAATGAAGTAATAAAGATGAGTGGTGCTTATAGACCATCAGCAGCCAGTCAACGCTGAGCCCACTGATGTGTCCAGAGTGCGGTACCATTATTTCTTATCAATTAGAAAGAACCTCAGTTGTGTCATGTTGCATTAAAATGGATTCATGATTTTTAACTAGATCCACTGAGTGGACATACCACTTGTAGCCCCAGGGCCAGAGTACCTCTGACTGTTAACAACATATAAACATTGTGTAGAATATGGACATTGGGTTTAACCCTAGAATAGTATTACAGAGAAATATAATAAACATTAAATTAGGGAAATTGGTAATATTCATATATTTGAGCACATTAATCTAGCATTTGGCCTTATTAAGCAGTGGTGCTGCATGCAGTGACCACCCTGAATAGACAAAATGACTGGGAAGGCCCCCCTCCTTTGAAATGGATACAACAATTGTGAGGGAACCCCCAGATTGGACTCCCTTTTGAACCAGACAAAATGTGCATACATTCAAATTAATTCCAGCACCCATGATGTTAAGTCTGCTCTTTTATGAGAGCTTGAACCATGCTATTTGTCCATATGCATAGCTGTAGTATTAACATGCCAGTCTGCATGATTCTTTCACTTTCAGATGCCAGCTCTGTATCAGAATCAGATCAAATCTGATCAGATTAAATCAAAATGTATTGGCATAGAGCTTTTCACAACTGATATTGTGAACTGATGTTGTCCTTTATGGGTGTCTAAAAGCATGAATTATGCATCTAAAATGAAAGAAACATATGGATTGACACAGAAGAGTAATATTATTGGATTTTGCACAAATAAGATAGCTTCACCAAAGTTAAATAGTGCAGTTAGCCCCGTGCAGAGCCCAGAGTAGTAGCAACAGACACTTTTCTTCCTGTTACAAGTCATTATCACATTATCACAGAGATTTTGGATCTGTTACTTTAAGGTACATAATGCTACATAATGTCTCTTCAGAACTGAAATTGTGCCTACTGTATTGAGAAGGTTGTTCCAAGAATGATATTTCTCCTATGTTATTGTTTCTAATTAAAAAACCTGGCAACAGTGAAGTGTGCGAGGGAAGTTTATGTGATGGGTTGTACAATTCAATGCCAAGAAATTGTGGGGCCAAACTATTGAGAGCTTAGGAGGAGTATTTTATAATCAACATGGAGTTTAACAGGCAGCCAGTGAAGGCATGAGAGAATTGGAGTGAATAATTTTTAACAGTGTACTGATACATTTATGCAATATTAGCAATAGAACCACACTTCCACACAACCTCAAACCTGCATTATTTGCTGCATGTTTGGACATGAGGGCTTTTCCTGTCTACCTGCATACCAGTTAACCTAGTGCAGATTTGGTTGCCTGCAATTTATGACATGATCACCTTTTCATGTTCAGTAGGAGTGGAGATGTGTTACATTCAGTGTGCTTTTTGAGATATGAGGGCTTAAACTGTGCTTTCATGTTAGGGTAATATCAGCCTTTATGGAGACAACATGGTAAAAATAGAAAGCCCGTGCTAATGCCTCTCCCTCTCCCCACTTGGTGCGACACACACATACGCTCATGCAAAGCGCTCACTGCTGCTCCAGTCTCATGTGCGCACGCACAAACACACACACACGCACAAGCACTCAGAATCAGTGGGAGCTCTGCTACTTCATGCAGAAAGTCACATGGGCTCCCTTGATTAGAAGAAACGCAGAGCTAAAATGGCAAGCTCACAAAGCCAGAGCTGTTTTATGTTTCACAATGGCTGCAGCCAGTTGCCAAGAGCCAGCGCAGGGTGTGCACAAGCCTACGGAGCCACGAGAAAACTGCCCGGATTTACTGTTTCCATGTTGGAGTGTTGGATTGACACTGCTTGTGCACTGTGTATGCATACGCACATGTGTGTGTGTGTGTGAGTGGGAATGCAACATTCTCCCCTCCACCCCACCCCACCCCACCCCATCCCTGTACCCATCCCCAAGCCTCACAGATCTGTCTCATTATGTGAAGCTCAAACAAAATGGCTTCCTGTGCTGAAGAGCAGCTCCCCTTGACTCGTCAGCAGCCTCTGGCAGCAATGAGACGAGGATGCAGGCGCTCATTAAGATGTCACGTGTGCGCAGTGGTGAGAGAATGTTATGCGAGAGCTGGCATGTGCCAGACACACACACGATTCGGTACTGTGTGCATGATGCTCCAGCAGCACTGTCATAGGACAAAAGACTTGGGGGAAGATTGGTTTTCACAAGACACTTATAATTTAAAGGAACATTATGCAGCATTTGTACCTTAATATACAGTAACTTACAAAAGTATTAAAAATGACTATTTACCTATTTTGTTACATTACAACCTATATTTAAATGTGTTTTCAATCTGAATTGTATGTGATGCATCTGCATAAAATACTCTAAGTTGGTGAAGTGAAATGAGAAAAATGTATATGAAAAAATATTTGGAGGTAAAAAATGATATACATATACATATGTATACATATGTGTACATATACAGGGGTTGGACAGTGAAACTGAAACACCTGTCATTTTAGTGTTGGAGGTTTCATGGCTAAATTGGACCAACCTGGTGGCCAATCTTCATTAATTGTACATTGCACCAGTAAGAGCAGAGTGTGAAGGTTCAATTAGCAGTAAGAGCAAAGTTTTGCTCAATATATTGCAATACACACAACATTATGGGTGACATACCAGAGTTCAAAAGAGGACAAATTGTTGGTCCACGTATTGCTGGTGCATCTGTGACCAAGACAGCAAGTCTTTGTGATGTATCAAGAGCCGCTGTATCCAGGTTAATGTCAGCATACCACCAAGAAGGACAAACCACATCCAACAGGATTAATTGTGGATGCAAGAGGAAGCTGTCTGAAAGGGATGTTTGGGTGCTAACCCGGATTGTATCCAAAAAATGTCATTACTAAAATTATTGTGGTCTAATACCAGGTGTTTCAGTTTCATTGTCCAACCCCTGTACATATGTATATATATATACATATGTATTCACACCCTAAATGGCTCTAGAGCAATTATCTTATCTTATCTTATCTTGTCACATGCTTAGTGAAATTAAGTCCGTCTGTGTACAATCTAAGTGTCACGTGATCTGTCAGTATATACACACCTTCTCTGAAAGGCCCCAGAGCCTGCAACACCATTAAGCCGTTCCATCAACCAAACAACACAAAGTTCAAGGATCTCTCCAAAGCCCTGAGTGGCGTAGTGGGCTAAGGCTTAGGCACTATGCTTCTGGGGTCGCAGGTTTGAATCCAGATTCATGCTGCTCACCATCAGCAGCAGAGGGAGAGAAATTGGCTTGCTCTTCCTTGGGGGTGGGTGGGTAGATAGTGCTCCTCCGACATCACTTAAGTGTGCTGCTGGTTGGTGCAGCAAGTGAAATGGCAGCGGTAGGCATGACTGGGAGGAAATGTGTGGGAGACAGGGGGATGGGTAATTGGCATTTTTAAGTTATTAGGGGGTGAAAACTAGAAAAAAATTGGCAAAACAAAACAAAACAATACAAAAGGATCTCTCCAAACAAGTCTGGGACAAGAGTTGGGTTATAAAAATATCCAATTTGATGATCACCCAGACAACCATCAAATCCATTATTATCAAGTGGAAAGAACAATGGGAGAACAATGTCTCTATCATTCCCACCCTGAAAACCCTGCTAACTGCACTAAGTAACTTCGGTGGAGCATGCAGGATAAGGATAAGGCTGCAAAACCTGTTCTGTATCTCTCAGCTTATCCAGAAATGCATGCGGAAAATGTTCCCTTTCGGGGAGGCTCAAGGCATGAAATACACTTCCTGACTATAGGGGGAGCATAGGAGCAAGAAACTCCAATTCTCTAATGCTGCTTTTATATATTTTATATTTGTATATAAAGGCAAGTGTTGTCCCTGTAATCAAAAAAAAAGAAGGCTTGGAAACTATTGGTTGACAAGATAGAACAGTGTTTGTTCACCGAACTGCTGGAGTAAAAGGATAGTACTGAGGGATGAGGGAGTCTGAAGACAGGATGGAAGTGGATGATGTTAAAAACGCATGCTGAGTTAGAGGAAGCAGGAGTGGAGCTGCTGTTTGCTTTGCACTGGGTTTGATCTCAGTGGATTCTGTACAGTGACTGCACTGCCTCTGTGAACCCTCATGACCCCACTGTTGTTGTGAGAACATACACCAAGGCTTGTCTCAACAGCCCTTTCTAAAATCCCCTTCTCCAGCACCTGCACTTCAACTCAGGACCCGTTCAGACCAGTCCACAACAGCTGCTCAGGAGCATCACTTTCTCTGCTCTGTCTCTCTCTCTATCACTCACACACTCAATCTGTTGGTCTCTATTCATTTCTCCCCCTCCTTCTTTTCCTCTCCCTCTCTTTCATTCTCCCTATCCAACTTCTCCATCTCCCTCTTCCTCTCTTTCCACCTCAAACTCTCAGTCCTCTCTCTGCCTATTTCTCTAATCATGTCACCCTCTTTCTCTCATTCTTTATTTCTCCCCTTGTATCCCTCTCTGTCCTCACTTTTCTCATCCCACCCTTTCTCTCATTCACACACACACACTAACTCACTCCCTGTTTCTCTCTCTCTCCTCCCTCCCTCACTCTCTCCCCCTCTCAATCTCTATCTTTCCATCTCTCTCTCTCTCTCTCTCTCTCTCTCTCTCCTCTCTCTCTCTCTCTCTCTCTCTCTCTCTCTCTCTCTCTCTCTCTCTCTCTCTCTCTCTCTCTCTCTCTCTCTCTCTCTCAGGTCACAGCAGTGTATGAGAGAAAAATGTCGTTTTGCAGTCAGCTTTCACTTTGCCCATTATGGGTAACAAATAACAAGCCAGGCTGATGGCTGTGATATGAACATTAGGGAACACTCTGTACGTATTTGCAAGAAGCCATTAGAGAGCTGAATTATTACCAGTGACAGATGTTCTATTTTCCTTAGCATATTACACCCTGCATTGATTTCTGTTCTCATTCAGTTCAAGTAATTCCCTTCCCAGGTCTCTGTTGTTTGACACTCTATCTAAGAGGCTGTGAAGTGTTATTCAACAGAGTAAACTCACCCCACTGCGCAGGGGACATGCAGTATGCCTTGTGCGCATGATTTGTTGGTTTAATGTGGATAGGAAGATATGATTGGACCTGATCATATTTCTTTATCGTGGTGTGTATTAAATGGGCCTGTAGTGATTATAAAGCCACAAAGCAGGTCAGAAGAACACCAGCTAGAACCGGTTTAGGTCAACTTTGGCAGTAAAATTCTGATGTCAGTTTTGGGTGCAGCAGAGGCTGTGAATTCCATGCATGTTAGACTAGTTAATATTCAAAGCAGTCAGGCATTGAAGTTTGAAATACGGGAAACACTCTGTCAGCAGTGGAGCAGAACTTAAAGTAACAAAACGTGTTTCTTTGATTTTTGTATTTTAATGTAGATTTTAATTCCAAATCATTGTGGATCATTTTTGTTCATTTACAGTAAAAGAGCGCTGCTGTTGGAAATGGTAAAAAAAACAAAAAAACAGGCAACATTACAAGAGGTTGATATAACAGTGATTTTCTGGAAAAGTCAGCGCTGAACTATAGCTGATCTCATCCTCTGAATTATGGTTTAATTTAATAGAGAGAGAGAGAAACCTGTCTGAAGCTAGGTCAGTCAGGGGTTCATAGGCTTCTGGCTCTAAATGAGATGATGGCTTGCCTCAGCACTTCTCTAAAGTAGGCTTTCAGCTTACTTCAGCGCTGTATAGCCACAGGAAGCACAAAGTAAATGGCACATAAGATGTGTCCAATTAAGAGAAAGAAGAGACTGTAAATGTTTGCAAGGATCCAAACCACATGGTCATTTGACCAAGACATGACTCTTGCTTTGGTGGAGTTATTATATAAATGTGTTCTGGCCTCAGGACTTACTGTAATAACTTTGTTATTACAGCAGCCATGGAGTAATGAACTGCCCATTTGTGTTTGCCTAACCTGGCCCTTTAACTGTTCACTTAGAAAAAAGTGCTTCAAATGGTTCTTTAAGCAGTGTCATAGAATAACCACTTAATTTGAGTATTAAGAACCTTTTTCAATGTTTAAAAGTAAATGTAAAGTTTCTTTACCAATAAAGGTTCTTCTTATTCTCACACATCGCCATTACAAACATGGTTCTTTATGGGGGAGAGTGGTCCTTCGACAGGTTTGGGTCTTAAACTGTGTTACATGAACCACTGGTGGTAAGTGAACCATTCCAAAGTGGTAGACTAGATGAACTTAGAATACTGTTCCATGCAATAAAATATCGAGGACTGAAATCCTTAAAGTTTTCAACTGTAATTTCCATAACTTTACATTTGTTTGTTTAGTGCTTAAACCCGTCAGAGACTCTGTGGAAGACCACATTTTAGTTCTTCACTCTTATAACTACAATACTAAAATTATTAACATCAGTTTATAGGCCCTACAGTAGAACCCTATGGAACTCACATATACTAAACCAACTGGTTCACAAGTAATTCAACAATAGTTTCTGAATCAGAATTTATAACTAAATATAGGGTTTAAAGGGATGTCATGCCAGTCTATTTCACTACACTGCACTCTTATTTTCATGTGTCTCAAGTGTTCTGAGATGTCTCAGTGGGCCTAGTGCATTGAGCATTGAATCAAACAGCTTATCATGGTAGCTTACAGTAAGCATCACACAACTGCTGAAACACTGGAGAAGGAGATTATGTATAATTTGTGGAGGCCACATCTATTGAGTGGTGTATAATAAGTGTGTGTGGCGTGTGTAAAATTTAGTTCTTTTTAGTAATTTAGAAATTTTTGTATGATCATGGGTGGTACATGGTCTAAAAGGTGTGAAAACCACAGTTCTAAGGCATTTGAAGAAGGACCTTTATTTTTAATAGTGTAATAGTGACATATTTCTAATTAATAGTGACTTAGTCTCACCTTCTCCTTAGTCTTAGATCTGCAAGACTTAAACACTTGACATTTTTTTCTAATTTCAACTTACTTTCTTTTCTTTAATGCTACAATTTAATGATCTTTTGATCATTTATTAAATAAATTTGTCTTCTGTTACTTGAATGTACACAAGAGGGCACTAATTATCTCCACAGTTAAATGGATCATGACAAAACCTTTCCCTTCTGATATATTTTTCTCACTCTCTTTAATCATGACATCAGGACATATGTGATTTCATGCTCCTCTTCATTTTTGCTAGGATGTTTCTTTACTTTAGTGCATGTTGAAGTCCAAGTATTTGTTGTATGTTACCCTTAGAGAGTTCTAAATGTTATATGATACATGAAAACATAAAAACTACCAGCCTATAATAATAATAATAATAATAATAATAATAATAATAATAATAATAGTTATTGTTCCTCTACAAACATTAAATGAACAATAAGAAACATTAAATATATATAGTTCATAAGAAGCAGTTTTATGTCTATTCCAGCTTACAGTGATACTGTTTGTGGTTCATTGTGGCAATCATGCTGAGGCATGCATGCTCTTTGGTACCACTGTGCTGGTTTCATGCTCTTTACGGCAGTATCTGAAGGTCCTGTAGCATTGATTGGAGTATTTTGTATGAGACCTGGGCATGTAGGCAGTGAATTTGTACTGCAGTCACTCCTGTGCTGTAGTTAGTATGGCCCTCACATCCCGTGCCTGTCACCAGAGCATTATCGCGCTCTGCCAGGCGTGTAGCTGAGAGCAGCCGGGGTGAGGAAAGGAGAGGAGCAGCTTCTGCTTTTGGGGGCCGCAGAGACACACCATATCAAAGAGCCCCTGGAGCTCAGAGAGGAAAGCCTCATCAGGGGGAGGAAGATTTTGTCAGCCATGACTGGGTGGTGTACAGTTTTTCCCCACGGCGACATCTCTTATCCAAAGCAAAAGATTCAAACTGAAAGCAGAACTGCAGCAGATGAAGGACATTCTTAGTTCTTCAGGATAGCGGGCAATGTTAGAGACATCACTGCTGTTTGTCTACAAGCAGCAGTGACATTTTTCCTGCCATATAGATAAGGAAAATGGCTTTTAAATAGGTTTGTCCTTTTAAAGCAGGAATGTGTAAAGGCTGTGCTTTAAGGCTTTTTCTAATAGAAGTAAATGAAGTAGAATAGAATTTACATCCCCTTTAAAGGCAGACAGACAGAGTCCTTTATGCCACCCACAGTAGTCAGTAATCAGGGAAATATTTGAGGCATACATTGACATTGAGGCATACTGTATGCAGCACGTTAAACTGCATAGAAAGTCCATACAATTCAAGTGTTTCACCTGGTGGGGTGGGGGAAACAACATCATAAAATCAGGTTTGGCCTGATTTTCATTTTGCTCTGGAGGTATGAGGCTAATGTCACTAAACACAAATACATGCTAGGGCTTGTTTCCCAATTGTAAACTTTGTAATCCATCATATATTTGCTTCAAAAAGATGTTTGTGTTATATTTTAACACTATTTTCTTATGTTATGACACTATTTTAGGTTCACAAAACACTTTATTTTTTTATTTATTGCTGAATAATTACTTTAAAATCTGTATATGTACATGTATGTGGATTAAAAGCCAACATTCTCAGTTTTTACACCTTCTTTGCCAGTAGATGGAGCTGCTACTCTGGAGGGCTGCACTCACAGTAAATTGAGATTGAAGACATATTAAAGGGGACATAACCCACATGCTCACATGTGATCTTCAGCCAGAAATGATCAGCTGACCAGCTGTCCTGTGGTTGAGTACCTAATGTTCATTTAGGTGCAAAGAAGTCATAACATTAGAGACTGTGGATAGATGTTCCAATAACATACTATACACTTAAGCAGCCACTCTTAAAAGAGTTTTACCCATAGAAGACATATCTCTGCTGGCTTTGATGGTTTGATTGGTTTACAAGTATGATCAACCTGAACAAGCTAGCTAGTACAACTAGTTTGACCAAGTTTGACCATGCTGGTTGACCAGCATAACCGGCTTGAACAAGCTGGTTGATCAGCTTGACCAGAATGACCAAGCTGGCCAAACATCTTCACCATCTTAAACAAACATTTTGAACCTGCATACTGAGCAAGCCCAAGCTATTCCACCAGTATGACTACCAAGATTAAGCTTGACGACTGCTGTGACCAGCTTGATCAAACTGGTCAACCAACAAGACCAAGCCACTCTAAAAATAGTTTAACCTGTAGAAGACATATCCCTGCTGAAAAATTCTAGCCTGGCTTTGATGGTTTTGTTGGTCTGCAAGCATAATCAACCTGACCAATCTAGCTAGTACAACTAGTATGACCAAGGGCAACCAGACTGGTTGACCAGCATGACCAACTTGACCAGAATGTATAAGCTGGTCAAGCACGATGAGGAAGACCAGGCTTGTTGACCAGCTTGGTCTTGTTAGTCATGCTGTTTGACCAGCAAGACCAAGCTTACTAACCACATTGAACAGGTTAACCAACAAGATCAAGCTGGTTGACCAGTATGACCACCATGCCCAAGCTGACCAATAGACATGCTCAGAATGATCAAACTCATATAGAGCATACACTATACTGGTTATGATGTGGGTAACTAGCACGTGTACCAGCACAGGGTATGTGATTGTCTGGATGGCCACCTTTAACTACCTTGACCATCAAAGACCATATTGACCCTCTTATCAGGTCTTGAGATTTGGATGGCTTGATTTACTCACTCACTCACTCACTCTCACTCTCTCTGTGTTTAATAGGTTTGTGGTCGTTCACAGAGTTGCTCCAGGCTGTGTAACTAACTGTGAGTGGAGTAGATGGTCTGCAGCAGTAGTGTCCATCCATTTTACATAATAAAAGTCCTGCTTTGGACTGAGCTCTAATGCATGCTGTAATGTAGTTTATCTGTCTTTCTCCCTTCTGTTCTTCATGGGAGACCTCCAGAGCGGCTAATCCAGACTGCAGATCGAGGAGGGGGAGGAGGAGGAAGGGGAGGGGGGCTGTGTACGCGGTGCTGCTGAACGCTTACCGGGGGGAGGGGTGGCTTTAGCTCGGAGGGAATGCAAAGGGGCTTGATGCACAAGACGAGCGAGGGGGTGTTGGGGTGAAGCCTCCGCGCTATTGTTCGTGTTGTGTGAGAAGGAACAAAGGGGCTACTGCTTTTCAGGCCGGACTTCGGCTCCTGAGTGGGTTCAGCGGTTCTGCTCGCCATGGCCGCTTTAAGACGGTGATCGGGTCAGCTATGGTTCCGCTCTCCCGGATTCAGAGGCTGTGATCGGGTCGCTGGAGCAGAGACTTTCCCTACACAGGTACCGGCTCCGCCTGCGTCTGTAAGGCCCGGTTCGGTCAGAGGGGACGTTAATAGGGCCGCAGCGGTGGTGTCGTGTTTATAATCTGCGAGCAGCAGACAGGCCTCAGCCGGGCCGCCCGGGAAGCTAACATGCTAAGCTAAGGGGGCAGCCCCTTGTTTATGTGCAGAATCTGTTGATCGGGGCCTTGTTTTTGCACTTTCTGTCTGAACCGGGGTTTTTTTCTATCTGGGATTAGAGGGGTAAAGGACCGCTGGCTCAGCCACGTCCAGATATCACTTTAAGCAGCTGGAGCTAAAGAGCGGAGGGACTTTTGAGTGTGTGGATCTGGACGAGCCTCTGATCACTGTAGTGAGTTGGTGACTGCAGGGTGAGCAGTGACCCTTCTTGTTCACTCCGCAGTCCGTTTGTTTTTATTCCCCGTGTTTCCTGAGCGCAAAAATCAGATCCACCGCCCGGCTCGAGGTGTGTACTCCTCCGTTTGTCCGCGTTTTAACGTGTAAACGGCTCTTTTCGGTGTGTGGGGGGGCAGCTGAACACGGGCGGTTGGAGAAGTTGGTTTTCTTTGTTGTCTGCTGTAAGCTCTCGGGGAAAATCCAGATTCACAGAGTGAAAGTCCCAGGCCGGGCTTTTGCTCCGACTCCGGCTTTTCCAGTCACACAGCCGGAATGAAAACCAGGACTGGAATTTGACTTTTCTGGATTTTACTGCTAACACGTTTGTGAAGCGCAGCAGGAAAGACCGATGGTTTGTCCTGGTTCCTGCTGTCCCACCCCAGTCATGTATATCCTCCGTTGAAGTTCATGTTGCTTGTTAAGTAAAGCTATGTGCAGATTCAGTTCTCTGTTTTCTTCTACTTCATAACTGGATCCTATAACTGAAAGTCCTGGTTTAGTATATGTTTCCCATCTCATGTTCTCATTGGGGTACACTTCACATTATGAGCTTTAATTTTATGTGACTGAGGGCTCTGTGTAACCCTTGCTGTTTGTTACTGTGACTTTAAGAGTTCTTTATGTAAATGAGCCCTTTTCTGATAGGCCACGTGAAAGCAGGCTGAAACCTTCTTAATGACTTGAGGATGGGTGGGGCTAAACTGAAGTGGGCTGGAGGAGTGGGTATGTGTAAGTGCACTGGTTTATAGGACGTCACAAATGCAGGAGAAGGTGCTTTGTTGTTGTGTGTGTGTGTGTGTGTGTGTGTGTGTGTGTGTGTGTGTGGAGAGTGGACAGAGATTGAAACATAGAAGTTTATATTTTAAATCAAGTGATTTGTTTTAGGGATGCACCAAATGTTTGACTGACACAGAACAAAATAAAACATTTGGTCATAGGCTGGATATGGTCATAGGCTTGGGGTATTTTAATTTCAAGTGATGCAATGAGACGACCTATTAAAATGCCTTTTGGTTAGTGTGACGCTCTCAGTGCTTTTGGCATTGTCGAGTCCAGTGTTTCTCAACCCTGGTCCTGTTTTAGGTACCCTGCATTAGCTGTATTACACCTCTTGCATCTCTGAAGGGCTTGTTAATGAGCCGATTAGTTGAAATAGGTGTGCCGGGAGCAGGGATAGCTCTAAAATTTGCAGAGTAGGGGTGTCTCCAGGACCAGGGAGGTCTGGTCTGATTAGCAGTGTGAAAACAATGAGTGGGTGGTGCAGGTTATTCACATTGAGTCTCTGTGTATGAGGAAATGAGGCATTATGTGGTTTACGTTTGCATGTGTTTAGCAAGAGCTGGGGGGGGGGGGGGTAAAGGGTACATCTACCCCTTACACCATTGCCTGGTACTAGTTAGTTTGATGGAAGGTGCAAAACACGTTCTTGTTAAATGAACAGACAGTGGATGTAGCCATAAGTTACTGGTGCTCAGCCATTGCCATACAGAAGTTGAGGTCATATTGGGTGTACTTGAAGAAAGCCATTGCATTACAGGGTTTGTGTCGCTCGCAGTTAATTATATAGAGGATTGACCAATTTCACGTTTAGGAATGCTGTCAGCACATTACATGACTGGTTTATTTTATAAACAGTTTGCAAAGCACAGCTTAACAAGCAGGGGCACATGGTAATAAAATAAGGGGGGATGGGCTATCTTAAGCAGGAGATGAACCCTGTGGTCACATGATGATGTCTGAATACAGAAGGGGGCATTTCATTTTCAGGCCTTACACATGAATTCACTGTTCCTACACCCATGCACGGTGTGTTCAGAAACCTAACTGCGACGTACCGGAAAAAAAGTAAAAGCCAATCACAGATGCTTACTGCTTCTAAGTAGACTAACGTGTTTTAGTTAAAGTAGGTCATGCAGAAAAAAGTCATTACATAATTGAGAAAATCCTGCATATTCTGCAACAAAGAATGCACAAGGAAAGGTCTTTTTCAGCTTACATAAGGAGACAATTTTCATTAAAATAAAAACGTGATGGAAACAAAGCTGAAACTACAGTTAAGTGATCACCATAGGGGGCAAAAGTAGGCCTGACAATGTACTGCTTTATATTGTATTTTTTTTTTTTTTTGTATATAAGTTTTGTGTTCATTGCCTCTAAAACCCAGAATTTTCTCTCTTGCACTGTAGGCTGTTCGTCCAAGTCGTTCAAGCTGTACTCCCCAAAGGAGCCTCCCAACGGTAGTGCCTTTCCCCCTTTTCATCCTGGCACAATGCTGGACAGAGATGTGGGGTAAGTTTGTCCATATCAGTATAGTAGTCTTACTTATTCTATTCTGGTCTCACACTTTTGCCTTGCAAGATAAATGAATGAAAACTTACTGTTTGTAGGCACACTTCTAATTTCAATGTACATTATGTTAATTAAATTGCAGACCGACACAAATGTATCCTCCCTCATACATAGAACCTGGAATAGGGTGAGTGTAGCATACAGTTAGGCAGTCCTTGTTTGTTAACTTTGGAATTTGAGAATAATTTTCATCCTTATTATTGATCCAAGTCCACTAATATGGATGTCTTGTCACAGGAGGCACACACCGTATGGAAATCAAACAGACTACAGGATATTTGAACTCAATAAACGGCTACAGAACTGGACAGAGGTAAGAGACCGTTCTTACTGTAAATATCTTTCTAATATTACAGACTAGAATACTTCCTGGCTAGTGTACAGTCATGTGAAATTTGACACCCCATGAACACCTTTGACTTAAATATATACTACTGAAGAAATGCCTTAAACGGATGCTAAAACACATAGCTGAAGAACCTTCACATGGAGGAGTGGGATCTTTCTTACAGTTGATGTCAGAAACTGGTAGATTATTATAGGAAACATGTAATTGACATAACTTCAGCCAAAGGAGGAAATGTCAGGAAAAGAAATGCCACCAGTGCATGAAAGGTCCTACATTTTTCAAATGACTGTACACACTGATCAGCCATAACATTATTACAGCCTACTTGTTTCTATATTCACTGCCCATTTTGTCAGCTCTTCTTACATACAGGAGCAATTTATATTTCTATAATTCAAACTGCAGGCCAGGTATTATGTGGGCCATTCTCAGCATTGCAATGATGCTGATATGGTTGTGGTGTGTTAGTGTAGCATTGCTGCTGGAATGCTTAAACCCAGTGTCCAGTCACTTTCCACTCAATTAGACACTCCTGCCTAATTGCTTCACCTTGTAGATAAGTCCAAGACAGAAGCTCACCTGGTACCACAGAGTTTGTTTTGATCATCTGCTTGTCCTTCAGTTGGCTAGATATTTCTGGTTGGTGGACTATTCTCAGTCCAGCAGTGACACTTAAAGGTTTAAACATTCCAGCAGCACTGCTGTGTCTGATCCACAGTGCAACTCACATGCACCATCACCATGATGGTGTCACTGCAGTGCTAAGAATGACATAATACCTGCTGTGTGGCCCTGATAATTGAAGATCAGGGTGAAAGTAGGCTAACAAAGTGTGCAGAGAAACAGATACAGGCTGTAATTGCAGAACTACAAAGTGCTCCTGTATGGAAGATGATAAAGTGGACAGTGAATCTTATGGCTGATTGGAATATATTGTGTTTGGTGGAATATTGTCAGTGAGTATTGTGTTTATTTTCCTCCAGCAGGACTGTGACAATCTGTGGTGGGATGCATTTACAACAGAGTTTTTTGAAGATGATGCAATGTTGACCATCACATTTTGTTTAGAAGATGGACCTAAACGATACAGTAAGATACCTTCATACTTTATCGTTAAAACTGTGTCCTAGTTATGTATATAGTAGATTACTGACTGCTGTAATGTGTGTTTCAATAATAGCTTCAGTAACATGACATTTGTTTTTGTAGCAATTGGTCGGACGTTGATTCCTCGCTACTTCAGGAGCATCTTTGAGGGAGGAGCCACTGAACTGTTCTATGTACTGAAGCATCCCAAGGAGTCCTTCCACAGCAACTTTGTGTCTCTTGACTGTGATCAGTGCACCATGGTCACGCAGAATGGCAAACCCATGTTCACACAGGTACATTCCTGCTTTGGGGAAAAGGAAGTTCTGGAAGAATGAGTTTGTTTTAAGATTTTAAAGATGACTTTTTCATTTTTTTACCATATCAAAACAAAAAAAGGAGAAGGGCCTGGAGCAAAAGTACTTAGTAATGCTTAGTACGTCAGTGATTAGTGACACCCCCAATGGCAAGTTTTACAGTTTGTACTTGGCTTGAGGTTTTAGAGTCATTACCCTGCTGTTCTGATGCTTGCCTCCAGAATCTACTGCTGTTTAATTGAATCTCTTCTTCACTTTACCGGTGACATGTTTCAAGTGCTACTGGCTGAAACACAAGCCCAAAGCGTGATTGAGAGCATGATACATTTCTAGCAATCCTATGAGCAGTTCTGTCTGAAAGCTTTGTTGGTTTTCTAGACCTCAGCTTGAGCTCCTTGTTCCTGTTAAGTTTCCTTACTTAATTAGTTTACAAACAGAGGACACATCTGCTTGAAATCACCAACATTTTCTGCTGCTTTTTATAGACTTTTAAGTTGGTGGTCATCAGTTTATTCGAAGATTCAGATTGCTAAACAGCTGCTTATCGCCTATGGCCATATATAGATCCGTTTGTCTTCTACTTAACCATTTGCAATAATTTAATTATTTACTGCAAATAACATTACCTATTTGTTAAGTTAATATTATGCTACTTATGGCTGCTGTGGTTACTTTTTTATTTTATTATTTTTGCTTCATGTTGTGTTGTGCTACAAGCAAGATTTCTTTTAGGCTATGTTTATTACATATTATAAGTGTTTCATTTTTTTGTAATGTTTAATTTAGCTTCTGTACCAAAAACCCATTCCAAACACTTTTTCAGAAGTCTCATCATTAATTTGTCTGAAAGTGAAGGTGCTAAGATGTTTCATTTATAAAGTACTTTAATGCATGGCTGTAAAAACCTCAGTTGATGAATTGAATTGTGATTTCCATTTGTGTTGGCCATTAAATAATCAGTGTTATAAACAAAATAACCAGCATCTTCTAATGTTATAATAAAATCACAATCCTTTACTATAATATTACAGTAACACATAGGGCATGGAATGTTTTTCTAATTTTACAAACTGTACAAGGGGAAAACAAAAACTAAAAAAACAAACAAACTAGAAAATATAAAAATCAGAAACATGATTCTCATAACATGTTTTGTGGTGGCTAATTAACTGAAAGTTACCTGAAGAACCTCTTACTGATGTCATTTTTTTTAAAAGCATATGCTGTTAATGAAATTTTGTGTTTGAAACAGAACATGCTTATCACATTGAAGGACACAGGCTGAATTAAAGTCAACATGCTCCACTATTATTAGAGAAACAAAAACAACGTTCTCTCTCTATATATATAAAAATGAATAAGATTCTGACAGTTTCATTCTTTATTACAGTATTGTTAAAGTACAGTGATATAAATTTTTGGTAACTCTGCTCAGCCCGACTGTAGTCACATGACTCCATCCTGTCCAGTCTGCAACATGGAGGAAATAACTGAATTAACTGAGCAGCTTGTACCATAGAAAAATGCCTCTGTTATCATTTGTTAAATTGAACAATAAATAGTGATATTGACCGTGACGTTTTTCTGCAATACCCATATGAACATCCAGCTTTGAAAGTGTTTTATTTATTTATTTACATTCTTTCTCACATGTTTCCATCTGTACAGGTTTGTGTAGAAGGGAGGTTGTATCTGGAGTTCATGTTTGATGATATGATGCGCATAAAAACGTGGCACTTCAGTATCAGACAACACCGTGAAGTCGTACCACGCAGCATACTGGCCATGCATGTGAGTGTGTCCTCAGCCTTTATTACCTTTTTAAATCAGAGGGTTGTTATGTTGGACTGTAAGTCATATAAATTTATCTTCTCAACTTAGACAAATTAAATTCCTCTGACAGTGATGGTATATTGTTTTGCTTTGTACTTCTTTGCATATATATTCTGTCTCTTACTCTTTAGACTAGGTATGCAAATGCAAAAATACAAAAAGCCTCCTAGTGCAACGTTGGCTTTCCTGCTGATTTCCCTAAATGAACCATCTCAAACAAACTAATGCATGTTTTTGATGATATCTCTGAACATATGTTCCCAAACATAAGCCGTGTAGAGTAAACTGTCGGAACTGTTCTGTCTTGACAGGCCCAGGACCCACAGATGCTTGACCAGCTTTCAAAAAACATCACAAGATGTGGGTTATCCAATTCAACATTAAACTACCTCCGAGTAAGTTTGCCACCACAAAGTGCTCCACTTAGTAACTAATGTCTAGTTTTGCAACAGATTTTCATTCCAGTCAAGCAGAAACACAAATGTGTACTGTGTGTCTAACTTGCTAAACATAACAATCCAAAATGCTGTAGTCAATTATTTTTGTTCCATTTTGGACACTATTGCTCTCTCGGTGTATGAAATCTTCAATCTCCCCATGACATTATATGAACTAGTTTTAGTCAGCTGTTGTGGTTTAGTCTTACGTACTTATATGAACAATGTATTTTAAACCTCCATTATGCCCTATAGGGGGTCTAATGTTCATTTTGGACTGCATGGTACCTACACTACTTGACTCTGCTTGTTTTGTTGTACGTGGTACTACAGCTCCTCCCCAGTTAGTGACATAGCAAAAATTAAAGTAATGGGTTGTACAGGCTTATAGGTTCTACATGACCATTATCTGAGTAGGTGTCCACATTTAAAATTTTGTTTAAATGACCAATTTGGATAATCACCATTATTGGCTGCATCTATTGGTTATTTTTACAGGTCATTTTACAGGAGGTAAAATGGTCTGGAATTTTCACTGACACGTGTACAGTCATGAAAAATTACTGACATGGCGCATTTGAATGGGACTAAAATCATGGTAAAAAAATTGCTTTACCCCCCTCCCCATGATAAAATAATACTGTCCGAATAGGACTAATGTCCCTGTCAGTAAATAATGCTTTATTTAAAGGCTCACAGTGGACAGGTTTCCTTAGTTAACCTGGCTTTCTCATACACGTTCGGCCAGATAGCAAGAGCAGAATATGTCCTATCTGTAATAAGTTTGTTCGGAGTCTAAATTTGCCTGAATAGCAAAAAGTCAAGTAAAGTTGAGCAGAGTAGTGTAGGTACTGCAGTGGAAAAGCACACTTTATAAATGCAACACAATGTGATGTGACCTGATTAGTTGGACTGGTGTATTCTCTTCTAGCTTTGTGTAATCCTGGAGCCCATGCAAGAGCTGATGTCCAGACACAAGACATATAGCCTCAGTCCCCGAGACTGCTTAAAGACCTGTTTATTTCAGAAATGGCAAAGGATGGTTGCCCCACCGGGTAAATCACTTGAGAATATTTCTATTTTCACTAGTATCTTTCTTAATGCCATTAATGTTTAGGTCTTGCCTGATGCCTGATGCATGTCATTGTCCCCATAGCTGAACCAGCAAGACAAGCACCTAACAAACGGCGGAAAAGAAAGATGTCCGGTGGAAGTACCGTGAGTACTGGTGGTGGCAACAACAACAACAGCAACAGCAAGAAAAAAAGTCCAGCCAGCAGTTTTGCGCTCTCCAGCCAGGTACCTGTAAGCATCTCATTTTGACTTCTCTTATATAAACCTGTAGGTAATGGGCAGCGCATGCATGGGTGGTGGGACTGAGGGTTTTGCATGTAGAAAAGTGAAACTGGAAGAGTTCAAAGAAAGACAGACCCAACATAGACAAGTGGACATGATCCAATGCTGGGCAGTCCCTGGTCCTTCAGGGCCGCAGGTCTGTGGGTTTTCTGTGCCTTTTGTCAGTCGGTCAGAGCCTGTTTTGTATAGAGTGATTTTGAGCTCCAGAAACGACCAGTGGTGGAGACCCGAGGTGGAATTGAACCCATGCAGCACTAAAGGATCAGGGATGCCCACCGCTGATCTTTTATCAAAGACAGATCTACACAGCTTGAGTGATCGAAGGCCACACTAGAAATTGCTTCCAGAAAAAGACTAAACGTGATATTGGATTGCAGGTTCGTTAAGCGGTAGACATTCCTGAGGTTTAACTTCTCCGAGGCTGCTGAACTTTGTGTGCCGGCTTTCTTGATTAGCATGGATGCACATGCTGTGAGGTCTTGATGCCCTCTGAAGTTGCTCTAGGGAGGGATGGTGCAGTCTCCTCCACCCCTCAAACACCCCCCGTGTTGCGGGGATAATGTTTGCGCCCCTTCCTGTCCCCTGCAGGATGTGATGGTGGTGGGTGAGCCCACTCTGATGGGAGGGGAGTTCGGGGACGAGGATGAGCGGCTGATCACACGGCTCGAGAACACACAGTTTGATGCAGCCAATGGCATCGATGACGAGGACAGTTTCACCAACTCCCCAGCCCTGGGCAACAACAGCCCCTGGAACAACAAAGCTCCCTCCAGCCAGGAGAGCAAGAGCGACAACCCCACGTCACAGTCAGCTCAGTAGACTACAGTACTCACTGTGAAGGGCTAGGGAAAGGCATGCAGTTGATAGAGGGCAGTTTAAAATGCCCATCTTTTGATCAGAATGGCACTCGCGTTGTAGTTCTTTGAACCGGCCTCCCTGTCATTGCGCTTCGCTCTGAAGAATACTAACTGGCCAGACTCTGTTCTTCTTCAGCTTGTGAAATTGCTTTTTGCAAACTACTGTAGAATTACTGACCTGCATTTGGTATTTGAATTATTCTTTTATTTGAGTGAAATTCTCACTGTGCATCTGTGCCTGAGAGAAACTAGTTCTGTCACTAGAAAAGAATCAGTGTCTGGTCTGTTTGAGTTCTCTGAGCTTGAGAACAGCAGAGTTAGTGAAGGCAGCCATGTCTGTGGGTTCTTGTTCCAACCTCGGGTCTCTGTGTGTGCTGTGCTTGACAATGCATGGCGGTTTCTGTTGTGCTCACTTCACAGGGAAGGGTCTTTTTTATTTTTTTCCCCCATTTTTTATTATTTAAGTATCCGGTGATAACCACTGTGTGCACCTCAGATTCAAAACCAGCTCCTTCTTATTTGATTTCACTTTATTTTTAAACAAAAAAGAAAACCTGAATTATTTGTTTTGTAGGACCTGGTTGGAACAAAAACCTGTACAGTTCCGGAGCTTGAGGACCGGAGTTGAGAACCACTACGTAAAGTCATTTTTAAAAAAAGAAATAAACAAATGTAAATCTTGATGGTACTGGAGTACTGGTCATGCTCAGTATGGTCATATGCAGAAGTTGCCTACCATGAAGCCAGACTCAAAAGAGGTGTTTTATTGTTTTGTTTTGTTTCCATTGTATGTTTTTTTTTTTTTTTTTTTTTTTTTTTTATATATCAATTTGTAAGGGTAAGATTATAAGCAAGTTAAAACACCCTGACTATCCTTTGCACTGTTGTCACTGTATTCTCAATCTATTTTTCTTACAAAATTATAGTACATTTTTCTTCGTTTTATCCTTCCCTGTTTAAAAAACATTGACTTTAATTAAATCTGTAACTGGAGAATGGTAGAGATTTATATATATATATATAAAAAATGCTTTTATTATTGTTATTATTATTATTATTATTATTATTATTATTATTATTATTATTATTATGCTTTACACATTTGAGATACGCAAGTTGACTTCCTGTTCAATGTGTACTAAAATTAGTTTTATCACAGCATGTGTGTCTGGAAACTGCATGTTTCAGACATTATCTATTCTCACTGTTAGCCTCATTTTTCAAGGATCTTACACATTCACAATCCTAGTTGCAGGTACTTTACAGTCTGTAATGTCAGTGCCCATTATTCTAGGACCTTTGAGTTGGATGTGAGAGATTTTGTCATGTCAAAGAAACTCAAAACCTCTAGATAATTCTGACCAAATATTCTCAAATGGCAAAGCATAATGCCTCATTCCCATTAATAAATACTCACCATGCAATTATTTTAGTCTCCCAATATTTGCCCCCCCCCCCCCCCATGCTACAGACCAAGAAGCTATGAGCAAGATACTTTAATCTCAACCCTTGTGTATTTGTTTCTATGAAGAATTCTTTTCATATTTTTTTGTGTATTTGTGCTGTATATTTAAGACTGTAGCTATGTTCTGTATAAGTGTAATTGTATTTACTCTTCTTTAGAGCATCCCTGCGGGCGTGCAGTTTAATGTAAAAACGAAAACCTAATCATGCATTGTAGAAAATGTTTTTTTAGATACATTAACCATAGTCATCATTCACTTCAGCTCATAGATTATAGTTTTATTTCAATGTAAAATGTATTTATTAAATTTTTTTAAGCTTGCCACTTCATGATGTCTGGATACAGTACAGTCTTATGTAAAACACGTCAATCTTTGGAACAATTCTCAGTAGAAAAATTCTATGCTGCCTTTTCTTGTGTAAAATCACTTCACTTTGATTTCAGGTGTGATGTGTGAGACTAAGAATTCATCAATGTTGTAGTTTCGACATTGTTGCACTGAATTTTTAGGTTTTTAATCCCCCCCTCCCACACACACACACACACATACAAGCCATACTAGGTTTAAACACCAGGTGGCATTCTACATAGTGATTCCATGTGCAGTGGGGAAGAGAAAAATACATCTGTTCTTACTAATTCAGCCAAGTATTCTGCCCAATTGTGTGGCTATTTTATATAAAAATAAATGCATTGTTCAACTAACTCAGACAGTCCAGTGTTTGTTTGGGATTATTCACCAGATCGAAGGGGAAGCTCCTTTGTGTTCTTGTAGAGCCCCTTTGATAGTGGCTGTTTGATAAGTATATTTTTTTCTAGTGTCTGCGATGATAATTCATGTATGGTATTAATAAAAAAGAATTTTCACTTAAAGTCGATGTTTCACTTTGTTTTGTATCAACTGTTGGGTTGTAGTGCAGCTCTGCTGCTGACAGGATCGGTGATGAAGAAGCCCTCAGAGCTTTCACAGGTACAAAGGTTAGAGATTCATGGGGGAGATTCAGTTTAACTGCTGTTTACTGAACCAAAGTAGTGTTCAATCCAGTCGACAAGTTCTTTGGTAGTGTGCCCTTAAAAAACGACTGCTCTTTCTTACCATTATGGGAAAGTCTTTAATCTCCCAATTCTCTCGCAGTCTGGTTTTCTTAAAATACACTTTGTGGGTTTCTTAGCTAAGCTAATGTGCCTAAAGTGCTTTCACAGCTCATATAGTGCAAGAGAAGAGAAGCTTAATGTTGTTAAATCAGACATTAATTCTCTAGAGATACTCTATCTCAGTGATTCTAGAGTCTATTCTCAGTTATCGCAAGATTAAGAGAATGTTTCGGAACATAGAACTAGTTAGAACGTGTTTAAGAAAATATTAGATAAATTAATCTTAAGGGGGTTTATATTTTTGGAAGTTACGAAAAAAACAGGCACATCAAATGTCTTAATCCGGGTTGGTTTTGTTATTTGCAAACATTCAGTGAAAGCTCCACTGCTGCTTCATGATCCTTTCCTGTAAAGGCCCCTTCTAATGTCCACAATATTAGGAGACACATATTTCCAGTGTGTGGGAAAGTCTTAATCCTCAAATACCAGTCTTCTTTCTTCAAACACACTTGTTTATTTCTTAACTACTTAAGACATCTTGCCTTCTCAGTTTATTTGGTTGAATCCATGCAGAGAAGAGTATAATCTAACCCTTCTCTTTGGCAACTTCCTGTTGTGCTGTGTTAACATGTTTTTACACCATGATTTTAAAGAGAAACACCTTTCACAGCCCCTCTCTGGATTTCCTCTTAATCCAGACATTCTTCTGGTATTTCTTGCTGGGAAAAGAGCAGCAGTTTGTCGTCCTGTAGACGTTCTTCTAAGAAAGCACTGCCCATGTGGGACACCTTTCTGCTGTTAGCCTGCTCCCTCTCCATATCCAATCCTTTCTTTCATTACAACAAACTCTCCCTGAAGAACAGAACCTCCCCCTCCATCTCTCCCTCCCTCTACTGCTCTCCACTACCCCCCTCTCTCTCTCTCACTGCATTGGTCAGTGAAGTTCAGCTCCAGAGCACAGCAGGGATCAGCTTTCTTTGGGACGTACATTTACCTGTGAAAATCCTGCACCTGATTCAGACACACCTGGTGGGTTCACACAACAGGACGCCTTTCAGCAGAGAGAAGGTAACTTCTCCCAAATTCTCCCTGGAATCTTCACAGGTTTGTAATTCCATTAACTGATCTCTTTCTCTCAGTCTTTGCATCTTATGTAAACAGAAATGAGCTTGGTCTCACAGAAGGCTTCAGTTTTGGTCAGTGGTAAATGTTGGGTTTTTACTTTCTGTCTAGTTATTTTGTGAATGTAACACAGAGAACATTACACGATTAGTTTAGTACTGTATTTGCTTGGGACACCAGTAATATCTGGAATTCTTTATGTTTATTTCATATCAGATAGATAGATAGATAGATAGATAGATAGATAGATAGATAGATAGATAGATAGATAGATAGATAGATAGAGAAATGTATTTGTTATATAGTAACTTTATATTACCTTGTTATGGAATCATGGAATTTTGACACAGGCAATTTGTATAATTATTGTCCGAGCGACATAATGCTGAGCTTTTGTATGATAATGTCAACCTGAAAATCATTTATTTTCATTCACAGATGTGCAATATCACCACAGTGTGATTGGAACATGAGTTAAAAAAAAAGCCAGTGCTTTTCTGCTGTCTGTCTAAATGGGAACTGGTATGAGAAGACAGGTGATTGGGTCCTTCAGCTTGTTGCTGCTCTCTGTCTGGCCATGTACAACCACACAACCCTTATGCCCAACAAGGGCACCTCCACCAGAACTAGACAGGCCTGGTGCTGTCCAAACGATGTCACTTGATGGGGCTTTTATGTCACATATTGTCCAATCCTTCCTGAACTCTGTCCAGCCAAATCCATTCCCTAAAGGTTAGTTCATGGAAACATGTTTCTTTGTTCTCTTAAGGTGATGTGCTTTTGAACAGGTCATAAGAGGAAGAAGAATTGCAGCCTTTGTTTACATAACAACCTAAATGTTTCGGACTCATTTTACTGCAAATGTGAAACTCAGGAGGCCTGCCTTCATTCACAGCCAAAATGAATTTATGTAGGATGATGATTATGGACGGTTGTGAAGAGCAAGTGTCATCATGAAAATGGGGACACAGAAATTTGAATAAATTTCCCTAGTTCAGCTAAAACCACATGATTATTAGAGTATTCATCGCTATGATTTTAATTCAATGAACTAATATTTTGTGTTAGATTACGAGAGTATTCTGATTCTGTTCAAATGTAGGCTTAAGATTTTAAGTTAAAGCTTAACATAATTTTAGTTAATAAACTCTGCACTTGGATAAATGTTAACTTTGTGTCACAACTGTAACGAAATTCCCTTTAACAGTCACAAGTGACAAAGTGACACTGACAAAATGTCTGTTCTATTATTGAAGCAGGAAGAGATCAGTTACTGGAATTGGTCCTTTTATGACGCTATAGATGTACATAATGAGTGACTTGTCATTTACGTTCAGAGGAAGCAGGATTATTGGGCTAATAAACCTGTTTTACTTGGCTTGTTTCAAAGCTAGTTTCAGCTGATTAACTGAGATTAGACTGACCTTTGTAGAAACATTTTTAGCAGAATTGTTTTTGGCTAATATTTTTTTCAACTGACCCTTACCCAAAAAAACAGAGGTTGTGAACTTTCCACATGCATTTCATATTTTTCCTCTGTTTGGACCTTTTTACAGGACTGGACTCTTGCTTCTGCTGGTAGAACGCAGTTTTAAATTCCATGGAAACAAGTCTGCAGTGTTTAAGTGCTATAGAAAGTTAGTTTTTGTCAGCACAGAAAAGAGTTTTCACATGCTGTCCTTCTTTCTGAATAGAGCCCGCAATTGAATGACTATTTTTATTCTTTTGCTGCACAAAGTGGCTGGATTCAAACAGAAAAGAAAAGCTCTTTATCACGCTTGCCTAGAAGTGGTAATATTAAGAAATTTGTGCAGTTAAAACAGTGCTCCACTATTGATAAAGTACTTTTTATTTGGAAATAAGAGCAGCAGTATTTTGTAAACAGAACAGGAGAGTGATTACGTAGCTCTGTTTTACTTTGGTGGAGAGCTTTCCATGTGTTTCCATGTGTTTCAGTGTCATGAACTTTATTTCCATTCCATTCCACACACACACACACACACACACACACACACACATTATATATATATATATATATATATATATATTTATTATATATATATATATATATATATATATATATATATATATATATATATATATATAAATAAATGGAATGGAAATAAAGTTTTCCATTTTGGAAATTTGGAAAAAAGTGGTGTTTTGGAAACAGAGCAGGGTAGCGTTCACGTACCTCTATTGTACATTGTGTCTAAAACAGGTTGGAACAGTGTTTATTGTGTTCCCTATAATCATGAGTTGAGTTCCTTCCTCAGTACACAAATAACTACTGGTTTTCAGTTTTTTACGTCATACACAATGCACAATGTTGATTTTTACACTTACTGTATCTAGGGGAAACAGTACAGA
Source organism: Acestrorhynchus altus (assembly GCA_034509495.1). Lineage (NCBI taxonomy): Eukaryota > Metazoa > Chordata > Actinopteri > Characiformes > Acestrorhynchidae > Acestrorhynchus > Acestrorhynchus altus. The sequence goes on along the minus strand of CM067506.1, from coordinate 23,263,114 downwards.
TTAAATTTCTTTTACTTTTGTAAACATTATGAAGAAGTGTTTGCAATATCCTTCACATACAGGAACTGAAACTGGATGGTGTAAGAGAACCATTTGTAATATCAGTATCAATAGCAGTACTGAAACACTGAATAGAGTCCTTCTATACAAGTCTGTTCACTTGGTGGCCATTTTGTAATACTGCCAGGCAGATATTTCGAGTCATACAAGACTAGGCTTCTATCGTTATGAACAGGGAAAGACCAAATATTCATAGCTGAAGGTTGAATTATAATTCCAAAACCATATTTTAAATTATTGTTAAAATTTGTCACAAAGCTCATGAACAGTTTGTATCGTATAGCTATAATTTGCATAAAAACTTTTTTTGAGCGGCACATCAGTATGTTGTATAAGACGAGAGGAGCTACACGTTGAGAATGTGACAGACATGAAAGAGTCTGGAGATGCTGTGATGAATGTCAGTGGGTCATTGATGGTTTGGAGAGGCATATCCGTTGAGGCGTGCACAAACTTCCATGCGATAGCCAATGGTACCCTGAATGCTGTTAGGTACAGAGATGAAATCTTCAGAGCCATTTTCAGACCCTACACTGGTGTATTGAGCCTTGGGTTCTTCCTGGTACAGGACAATGTAGGCAGTTCCTGGGTGATGAAGGAATTGATGCCATTGATTGGCTCTAACATTCTCCAGACCTGAATCCAATTGAGAACCTCTGGGACTTTATGTTTCTGTGTATCTGACAGCATCAAGTCACATCACAGACTGTCCAGATGCCCTGATCCAGGTTTGGGAGGACATTTCTCAGGACACTATCCATAGTCTCATCAGGAGCATGTCCAGACATGGCAGGGAGTGCATATAGGCACATGGTGGCACATGGCTATAATATTAATGGCTTTCTATGAAATTCACAGAAAGTGGATGAGCCTTTTATTTTAGTGTCTAGTGAATTTGAGTCCAGCCCTCCATGGGTTTATGATTTTGTTTTCTCTTGACTTTTATGTCATTTTATTCTGAACTACACACACACACACACACACACACACACAACAATATACCAATTAAAACAAAAGCAATTTATAATTTAATTTAATATAATATTATTATGGTTTTTAAAGCTTTGAATGGACATGCACCTACATGTAACTGACATGCTTTGTATGTAAGTGCCTGTAAGATTGTTAAGGTCTGCATCCCAATCACTTTTGATCATTCCATGATCATCTTGTCTTAAGCCAAAAGGGGGTTGTGCTGTTGCTGCACCAAGGGTCTGGAATCTGGGACTGTTTTTAAATTAAAGCTAAAAAAAACATTTTTACATATTTGCTTACACATTTGGTATTCAGCAGCTGTTACACTGTTGAATTGTGTATGGAAAATGGTGTTATTGTGTGTGTACCTTTATGTATGTCAGCTGTGTAAATCTTTCCATTTATAAAGCACTTCGGTTTTAAATGTGCTATATAAATAAAATTGACTTACTAATATTTAGTGGCAGCTGGCTCTGAGGTTTCACTTTGGACAGTAAGATTCATACTAAACACTGGAGGTCTCAAAGATGTACTCCTCTACTGACCCAAACATAAGAAAAGTCAGCTACTTTATACTCATACGCATATAAATATGCTGCAGATATTTTGGGATTCTGTTTTATGAGCAACAAAACAAAACTGGGACTTTTCAGGCTTATGGATCAGTGGTATGTCTGGAGGAATGAAGACCTCAAAAGCTTTGCTTCCTTAGGCAGTATAAATCTGCAGCATGTGGAAGGGCAAGATGAATTCAATCAAGTATCAGGAAATCCTCTAAGATAAGGTGGTGGCATTACGCACAACTGAAAAATCTTAGTAAACTGGATGCCATTGGCCAGGGTGTAGTAATCGGCCCTGCCATATGGGTCATACGGGTGTATCAGCAATGGCAAAAATACCTGGAATTGTGGCAGAAGGATGAAACTGATGGACAGAGGCCACTGGCATGTTTCAGGATTTGCAAAGAATTGCTGTTAGAAGCTAATGAACTCTCCTCAGGTAACTGTATACAATGAACAGAGTGGCACGCAAGGTTCCTTTACTCACTTCTGTTCACAAAGTTGCCCGGGGACAGTCAGTGAAGAGCCAAAAATGGTCTATTTATTACTGAAAACATGTAATCTGGTCAGATGATTGATTGAATGTTAAAGGTCTACATTGCAGACATAAGGAATCTTCCAATGAGCACTGTGTGCAGGGTGTGGTTAAACTGGATTGGATTTTGTCTTTCATTCCTTCAATATTTCTAATAGTGTTAGCTTAAAATTAATGCTGAGGTATTAGATGAGTGTCATCACTACATTTTCTGCTGTTTACTGCTCACCACTAATAAAAGGTATTATACACTACTGGTCAAAAGATTTAACACCGAATATGAGCTCTGAAACATTTGATCAGTAGTGTACATTCATTATGCAGTGGCATGTTGTTAATCAAGAGATCACATCACAGCACAATGACTGATTTGTTTTACTGGTTTACAATCATCCACAACATTATGACCACCTCCTTGTTTCTACACTCAAAACGTTTCAGAACCCATATTGGGTGTTGTAAAACTTGTTAGTGTACGTGTTAGAGAAATGTGGTGTACATGATATGTATAACACCTTATTAACAGTGCATGTATTTTATAAGTGTACGTAAGCATGGATACCGATTATAATCTTTTTTTAAATACTGTTTGTGATACTCGACGTGTTATGTACACTGTGTGTTTGAGAGCTTAGAACAGGTTCTGCTTATCTTTGAGGTGTTCACACTCATTTCTTTCTACTGTTTTTGCTTTGAAGGTCTCATTAGTAAAATAGTGAACTCAACAGCCACAACTGAGACGATTAAAGAGGTATGCATGAACAGAAATTTAATCTACAGTTACAGATGATTAATATGCCGTAGTAATGCATGTGCTGATCAAAATTGCTTATCAAAGATGACTAAGCTCTCACAAGCCCGCACCCTTCTTCTTTCTAACATTACATACTGATATAAATGTTTCCTGAGAAACAACTGTATGATATTGTTGATACTGTAAAAAAAACAGGAGTGGTATCTGTATTTTGACACGGTCTTCTTTCACTTCAGAGTTTTCATTTTTGAATGGTTAAAAACATGCATGGTGATATTTGGGGGTCGAGTTACACTCATACACTCACCAGTGATATGCTAGCATTGAATTTAAGTAGTGTACAAGTTTTCAAGGGTCAACTGTGCTTTGTATAATATTTGTTTGTCATATTACAAACCCAGATCTGTTATGTTCCTCATGTGCTTACCTGTCTGTTTGTGTGTGATAAGGGTCTGAGCTATGAGGCAGGCTTCCTGGTGTGTGTTGCCATTGGGATCCTCTATATCCTCCTCATGCCATTAATTGGCTTTTGTTTCGCCTGCTGCCGCTGCTGTGGAAATTGTGGTGGACGGATGTACCAAAAGCAGACCAGGAATATCAACTGCAGGAGAAGAACTTTGTATTGGGCAACTTGCCTTATCACTATCATTATACTGTAAGTGGCATTACAGCTGAATGTGAAATAAATCCCCATTACTCTCTGCTTTATTACAAAGATACAATTTTATTGTAGGTGTGCTCACATTATATATTTATAATTGGACATCACAAGTGATTATTTAACTGTAGATCTTCAGTGGATGTTTTAGTAAGATCAGTATTTATCAGTTTTCTTCTGATCTTGAGAATAATTCAATGTCTTAAATAAATAAATAAATAAATAAATGTAAGGTAAGATGTATAGTGCATCCAGAAAGTATACATTTTTATTAACATTTTTGCACATTTTATGCTACAGCCTTGTCAAAATGGATTCAATTTGTTTTTTCCAACCAAAATGAATACTTAAGTACATGTTATATTTTTGTGTTTATTTTTTAATACATTTGCAAAAATTTTGAACAATCCTTTTTCATTTTGTCGTCATGTGGTATTGTGTGTAGAATGGAAAAACTTTTGTAAGTTGCTCTGGATAATGACGTCTGCTAAATGGCATACATTTAAATATAAATGTAAATAATTGGATCTATTTTGAAATAAGCCTGTAACATAATATTTTCCGGGTGCACTGTATGTTTATGTAGGATCTTAATTTGAATGACTGAAATAGAATAAATATAGATAACTTATCTGTAGATCAAACTCAAGTCAAATTTGGCAGCCATGAAAATATATTTGAGATATTTATCTAACCTATTCATCATTCAATCATTTATCTTATAATGATTTTGTTTTACCTATAAAATGCTTGTTTTCTAGAATACATACAAATGAATGTTGTGATTAATTTCCCTGAGGGAACCATCCCAAAGGATCAATAAATTATCTAATCTAAATACAGTAAATATAAGTAGAACTTAATGATCTGAGCTGACTTGTCTGTGAAATCATGTCCTTTTGTATTTTCCAGTTACCAGTAGGCCACCCGAAAATAAACTAGATATTGGATGGGAACACTGTTACAGTTTGTATTACTGTACAAAGATTTCATTTGCCCAGTAATGTACTGCGAGATTAACAACAAAAACATAGTTAATACCAGTAACTGAATAAAGTATTAAATGTTTACCTCTCACTTGTGATAATAAATAAGGACACTGTTATTCTGTCCACCATATCCTAAACTTTTACCCCAACTAAATAACAGTCAAATTATAAATGCAGGCCTCATCTTTTCTGTATTTGAGTTTAATGTGTGTATTGCTTAGGTATTTGTAAACCTTTTGTGTCTCTAGGGCAGGGAATGTCTGCATGTTCCTAAGTAATACTTATACAGGAGATGGAATGAGGAATACTGTAGATGAAGTCAACAGCACGTTCCAAAATCTACAAAACTATGTCAACAGTATTCACAAGGTAAATACACTAATAGTGGAAAGCAAATTTGTTTTATGTTGGCTGTTTTAATCCACTTGGGACTAGGGGGGGGAGGAGGAGGAATGTTTTTGCTCTCTCTCTCATGCAGAGCAACTGATGGATGAATAATGACTAATGTAGTCAGTTAAGTATTCAGAAACAAAAAGTCAACAGCAGTTGATAAAACTTAGATATAGTTTTGTTCCAGTGTGTGCTTTGTGTGAATTACTGTGAATTTGATATGTACACTTCAACATCTTGCCTTTCTGTCATATCTCGACAGGAAATTAACAAAGTTATTTACGAGAGCAATGTTACTGTGGATGTAATCACATGTCATGTAAATGGTGAGTTCAAGAGCCCCACGTGTGATTGTTGCATGTGACTGCTCCCTGTAACTATGATGCATTCTAAAAATAAAAATAAAATAAAATTTTGGTTGAAGTACTTTAAAAGGTTTGGTTTAAACACTCATCCCACTTAGAAAAAATATTTATTTAAAGAGCCCACCATTTAGAGGGTTTACCTTGAGCTGATGGGTCTTTAAAGATTCCCCTTTAGTTCCACTTGGCATCTTTATTTTTTAGAGATTTAAAGGGAGGAGTTTAAAAGGGAAACTGTTTGGCTATGATTTTAAACTGACAGAGCATTTTTTTCCATTCTACAGGAAGTGGCTTTTTTCTTGGTGAAAAGATCCAGATTGGTCTAGAAGCCCCTCTCATGTCAGCCCTGAACTCTGTTACAATGATGGCGCAAGGTAGAAGAGAATATGGTTTAAGAAAACACCTTGAAATATAGGGGCTGCAGGTAGTGCATGTGTCCCACAGTTCCAGGGGCCTGGGGTTGTGGGTTCAATTCCAGCTTGGGTCACTGTCTATGTGTTGTTTGGTGTGTTCACCCATTGTTTGAATGAGTTTCCGCATGGTACTCCAGTTTCCTTCTGCCTCCAACAAAATGCACATGGTAGGTGAATTGGCCATGCTAAATTGCCAATAAATTGATACGTTGCAGTGGATTGGCGCTCTGTGCAGGGGGTTTTCCTGCCCTGCACTCAATGGGTCCAGGTGGGCTCTGGATCAACCAGAGCTTAACTTTTACATTTTAATTTTTATTTATAATTATAGAATAGTTTTCATTTGCATTTTTATATAAACTAAATTGTTTTTCACTTTGTGTGAAATGAAATGTTAACACCCAGAATTACTTCACTGAAATATCTAAAGAACCTTTAATATCACTGATACTATTATGGTGCTGACACAGTGGTTAATTCCACTATTAAAGGTTTGTTTAAAACTATAGGAGGGCATCAACAAGATTTCTTTTACAACAACTTTGTCTGCTTGTTGTGGGTCTTAAAAGGAAGGACATACAAATATTGAATATTGAATTATATTTGCTCTTTTGTAACTTTTTAAAATTTAGAAAGTAACAATATTTGGAAACATCCTGAGACTGTTACAAGCTGTAACAGTAAATATTTGTTTGGAAATGTTACAAAATCATTGCCAACACTAACATTTAGGCTAGTGTTTATTTGCAAATTTTTGAGACATTTACAGGCTGTACAGTTTGTTACATTTTGGGAAGATTATGAGACTAACATTAGTTTGAAACATTTTGGGCTATTATATGCTGTAATATTTAAATTTAATTTGGACACATTCTCATTGTTATATGCTGACATGCAGGGCCAGTTTGTAAATGACTTAAGTTTGCTTCAGGCATTCACAGTAATTGTTCTTGTGTCCAATTACTGTGTGAAGTATTCATTTAAAAGGTATGTGTTTTCTCTTCCAAATTTCACTTTACTTGCATCTAACGTTGTAATAAACTGTGTTGCAGTGGTTAACAACATCAGTTTGTCACTGCTGAGTTTGAATAGCACTATGCAGGTGCTGCAGACACAGCTGGGTGCACTGGAGGCTAATCTGACCTCAGTGAGAAATCGCATAAATGTCACACTGCACAACCCAAACTGCTTGAACTGTGACATGTTTCAGTCGAAACTGGTCAGCCTGTCCCTGGACACAAGTCTTAATGTAAGTGTAATCTGACCTGTCATGTGGAACAAGTGGCAGAAATCTGACAAGGGAATTGAATAATGAGTGTGGTTCATGTGGCCTCTTGAGGCTCTTTATTCTCTTTTCTGTTTATCAGTCCTGCACAAGACAATTAATGGATATAAAAGTGTTAGCTATTATGAAAAAGGAGAAATGGTACTCCAGCATGCTCTGACATAGTTGTTTGATGCCACAGGCACTGTGTGGATTGTTTCTGTTTTTGCCTCAGCTTGCCTGACTGTGATTACTCATTATGTGCACAGTGGGTGTCACTGAGTGCTAGATGAAAAGTACATGTAATAAAACAGCTTTAGCAGAGAGTAAGTATCAGTCTCTCCCATCAAAGGCCAACACAGGAGGCTTACCCGTAATACAAACATTGGTTTGCATTTCCTTGGTAGGGTTTGTGAAGTCCTATTCATTTACTAATCTTTTTCTTATCTAAAAGAAAAAAGGTCATAAACAGTAATTACTCATATGTTTAGCTGGCCTTTCAGACATACACACCCCTTTGAATAAAAGTGGAATAATTACTGCCCTCTGGTGTCAAATGTATGCCAAGTCAGTTGGAACTTTTTACAGTGCTATTTTTCAATTTTGTCTAGCTACGTGTGAAGACATCCCCATCACATTCGTAATAACTGCTCTGCTGTGTCTCTCTCAACAGCTATCCTTCCAAAGTGATCTCCAATCTGCTGTGAACCAGGTTCAGATGGCTAATCTGAATGGACAGATAAAGACAGTAAGACTAACACACCCTTCTCAATAACACTGCTAGAAATTAGTTGCAACGTGATAATTAAGGATGGTTGATGGTTGGACTACTTTTAGACGTTTTCATATGAAATATATATTTTTATAATGGTTAATTTTTCTGAGGTTTGAGAACCAATTAAAATGCATAAAATGTACCAGCAAAACACAGGTGCCAGCACTGTTTCTAATGCACATGCTGTTTCAACATTAATTAATCTCTAGATTGCTGGTATATGTGAGCTAGTTCAGACAGTACCTGATACTGACCACTCAGTGACCTGCACATGTCTTCCACAGGGGAAAGACTTCTTTGCCAGCATTCCCCAAGTGGTAACAAATGAAACCAAAGACAACTTGCAAGGTAAGCATAGACTGGAGGGAAATGTAGTAGTTTATTGTTTGACATTTTCTGGAACAATGGTTTCTATTTGGTATGACACTTGTACTGTTCAGAGTGTGACACTTTTTTGACTAATTTTTTAAACATATTTCTATCCCGTTTTTCCCCTCAATTTGGAAGTTCCAATTACCTAACCCAGTTAGATCTCTCCCCCTTCATGGAGCGTGAAGACAAGCACATGCTTTCTCCAATACATGTGAAGTCAGCCACCACCTGTTTCCAATTATTGCAGCCAGCCGGTCCCCAACTTAGCTATAATATGCTGACCAGCATTGGACTGGGTGTTATGTAGGGAGAGAGCATCATCTACCCACCCAGTCAGAGCATGGCCAACCTAGGATTTGAACCTGCGATTCTCGAATCACAGTGCATTAGAATGCTGATTATGTTTAGGGCACTATTGAGTATTGAATTACAACGTTCATTTGAGGGCACTACAGCCTGCCACAATGCACTACTAATTTCTAGTCAACAGCATAGCTCACTTCACAAGCTTAATTTATACCAGAATTAATTGTGAGACTCTCTGTGAGGGTTGCTTTGTTACTAAGCAACTGACAGTGGAAATTGAACCTACAACATTTGTTCTTTATACAGTCTCTACTGCAGTGCCTGTGGAGCAGTTTGGGGATTTGGTGCCTTGGCCAAGGGCATTTCAGTCTCACTGTGTCAGATATTCTCTCCTTTTATAGTGCAATATCATTGAGAGATTAGTGATCCATTGTGGTCATAGCCATTCATTTGACTATAGTTATAGGGACACATTCCTTCCAAAAACTAGAATGCAATAGAATACTTCTTTACTTTGCTAATTAGTCTGGCCATTAAGAACATGTGTATTGTGTTGTTCTTCAGACCTAATGCCACTTACATGCTTTATGTCCCTTTATGACTTTTAAAGGGGTCCTACAGCAGCTCCATAATATAAAGAGTCAAGTGTCACAGATAACCAATCACCTTCCACTTAACACACTTGACAGTGTCTCGAGCTCACTGAGACAAGTGCAGAAAAACATTGAGGACTACACTCCTAGAGTAAGGACAGCAGAGCAAACCAGGTAAAGTAGTTTACTAAATGAGCACCTACTAGATACTTTGATATACAAATAGAAAATTCAGACCATTGATTTATTTATTGATTGGTTTGAGATTACAATGCAAGATACAGGACTGAAAATCACTGCTGAACTGTTGGAAACATGACATTTGTGTATGTGTATATAGGTGGATTGTCTCATTGGTCCTGTGCTGTCTGATTCTGCTGGTAGTGGTGTGCAATCTGCTTGGTCTTCTGCTGGGCCCAGCTGGATTGCAGCCTAATAATGATCCCTCTAACCGTTCCAGCACAGCCAATTGTGGAGGACTCTTCCTCATGGCGTGAGTACAAACCCCGAAATTAGATCTCTTAATTTTACTGTCACTGGCCTGTAGCATAATCTCACTTTGTCACTAAGTAAATCTTCCTTTTTCAGGGGTGTGGGATTCAGTTTCTTATTCTCCTGGATCTTCATGATAATCGTACTGATACTCTTTGTTGTCTTTGGTAACACATATACCCTCATCTGTGTGCCGTGGCGGAGCATGGAACTTTTTCAGGTAGCCTTTAAATCAACCTTTTAAGATATTTGGCAGGAAATAGGCCAAAGTATATTCATCTATACCTCACGGCAGAATTCAGATACAGATCCGTTTCTAATCTTCAGATTAGTCCTAGCTCCTTCATAGAAATTAAATAGTATTATGTACAACCAGCAAATCAATTTTCAATGTTGTGTATGTGTGCGTGCATGGGTGCATGTGTGTGTATGCTTTTTTTTTTTTTTTTTTAAACCACAGCTCATTGATACTCCAGGTGTAATTCCGGGATTCCAATTGTCTCAAACTCTAGGACTACAAACTAACCTGACAGTCACTGCAATGTACACGTGAGTCACACAACAGTAATGCTTTGTCTAGACATCATACGCAATATCTGTAGAACATCTACTTAGGAGTGTAAAACATTGTTTTATTTTTAATGAACCAGGTCATTATGAATAAAGTTGGTTGGACCCATTTTTGTGCATAAGCACCATAGAATAATGGCTTTTGGGGGGAAAAAAACTTCATTTACTAATACACACACATATATATATATATATATATATATATATATATATAATAATCAAAGAGTTGCTTTGCTTTTTAAAGGTTTGAAGTCACTGAGTAGTGTCTAATAGCCACTCATCAAATACTTTATCATTTTATACAGCTTGTAAAGTTGTTTATTCGTTTAGATTCTGCTCATTCTGAGTCACCAAGTGACTGAACACTTAAGGAAAAACAAATGAAACCTGACAAGGAAGAAAAAGCAACACCTTTTAAAAAATGTGCATTATGAAATAGCTTGGCAAAGTGGCAAAGTATTGGGTTCAAAAACAGGGAATTTGGAAGGAAGGATGGATTCATCCAGAAAAAACATGACAAAGAAAAGGAAATATGAAACAAGGTCAGGCTATAAACAGTTCCTGTTAGTAGCAGCATAGATTTGCACAGCTGCTACCAACAGATATGTTTACCTTAGCTACTGCAATTTGACTTCCTAATGCATTACCATTACACTGAGTCCATTTGTATAACATCTGCCCTCCTAGATATTCCACAAAACACTGAGTGGGATTATTGAAAGTCAAAGTGAACCTCTGCCAAAAAGTGAGACAACATAAAATTACAGAGTGGGGTTGCAGAGTGCTGAGGTCCATAATGCATTAAAGGCTCAGTAGCTACAGACCTCCTTTGGCATTAACATCAGCACAAAACTGTACACCAGGAGCTTAATGGAGCAGGTTTTCATGGCCAAGCAGCTACACAAACTTTCCCTCACCAAGCAAAATGCAAAGCCATGGATAGAGTAATGTAAAGCATACCACTGGACTCTGGAAAAGTAGAAACATTCTCTGTAAAGTGATGATTCACACTCCTTTGTCAGTCTGATGGACAAGTCTGGGTTTGGTGAATGCCAAGAGAATGGTACCTGCCTGACTGCACTGGGTCATCTCTAAAGTTTAGTGGAGGGATAGTGCTATGTGGTTGTTTTTGAGGGTCTTGGCTAGAATCCCCCCCCCAAGTTTCACTGAAGGGAAACCTAGTGCTTTTGCATACCAAGATGTTTTTGGACAAGGGAATGCTTCTACCTTTGGGGAAGGCCCTTTTAGTTCCAGCTTAACTGTGCTCCAGTGCATAAAGCAAAGCATGGTTGGGCGAGTTTGATGTGGAAGAACTTGACTGACCTTCACAGAGCCCTAACCCATTGAACAACTTTAGGAATATGGTGATTTTGAAGCAGGCACTCTCATCCAATATCAGTGTCTAACCTCACAAATGCTCTTCCTGATGAATGGGCATACTTCTCACAGACACACTCCATAATACTATAGAAAGCCTCCCCTGAAGAGTGGAAGCTGTTATAGCTGCAAAGTTGGGACAAACTCCATATTGATGTCAGTGGATTTAGAATGGGATGTCCTAAAACTTATATAATTTGTACATTGAATTTTTGATTAGTGGAAATAACCACCTAATCGTTGTATATATTCTGAACAGCTTTATGGAATTTTGTATTCACGTTACATCTCTTTAACAGTGACTGCAAAATGAACAAGTCTCTCTGGAACACACTACATCTGGCACAGGTTATTGACCTCAATGAGCTCCTCAATGTTACCAAAGTAAGGACCTGCCTTTTCTGTTTTGCTATACAATTGTTTTTATACAATGAAACTGTAATTATGTGAGCTTCTGCACACACATTACCTTCACATAAGTCACAGACATACCTGTACTCACATGTGTTGTCCACAGCTAACCAGGCCCAAAAGAGTAAAGAGCCCAAGCTCTGAGCTTTTACTCACCTGGGCCAATCCACCTCTGTTATAAGGAGAGGGGAGATTGGACTTGAAGAAGGTCTAACAATGAATGTCTGAATACTCACAGTGTTTGTTTCTTTAAAAATGACTTGATGAGTCGGTGTTGTGAAGTGTAATCATCTGATGATATATATTGTATCTAACTGTATATAAACAATTATCTTATATTGTTTCAAGTACATCACCTGTGCTGAAATTGGTAGAACCCAGGGGGAGGGGCTACTAGTATATATACCTGCTCTGCGTGAGAGTGAGGGAGTGAGTACAGACTTTGCAAAGGTGTGATTGTACTGGAAAAGACCATTTCATCATGTTGCAGTTTTTGAAGTAGTGGGATTGTTTAGTATTATTTTCTTTATTTGTGTAGTGTAAATATGTTTGTTTAATAAACCGGTGACCTAACTTTGAGATTTTCCTTCTGTCTGTTCCATTTGTGGGTACCTCTGACTACTCGCCCTACACTACCCAGGAAGTACACTTTGACCACTCCCAGTACCCTACTTCCTCACAGAAACTTAGATTCTTTTTTTCTTCCTGACAGTATACAGTGCAGGTCAAGCAAGCATTTGAGAACAGTCAGATCAGTATACCCAACATCACTCTGCTGACTCCAGTAGCACAGAGCCATCTGCAGGACTTCTCTGCCAGAGCCAGCAGTGTGAATTTCAGCAGCATCATTCAGAGGGTATAGTTTCTCACTAAAATTAATATATACAGATATTTACATTCCAGATGTTTAGGTAAATCTATACCAGAAATTTGAAAACGCTCAAATATATATGTTTGGTTACTTTTTAGATGATTGCCCTTTCAAATATTAATTGGAATTCAACTGCAGATGAACTGGATAGATTGGCTAACAACCAGGTAAGTCTTACTATAAACCAGGGGTAGTCAACCCTGGTCCTGGAGTGACTGCTTACTGCACAGTTTGCTGATGTTCCTGCTCTAACAGACCTACTAAACCTGGTGATTAATAGGTGAGTTGAATCAGGTGTGATTGAGCAGGAGTAGCACAAACCTGCAGGAATGTGGCACTCCAGGACCAGAGTTGCCTACCCCTTATATAGACAATAAAAGATTATGTGGAATATGACATACATGTTTTACTTTTATATATTTAGTTTCAGACAGTGGGTAACTATTTTGACCATATTTTTTGATCAAATCTGTATTATTTATTTTGTTATTTAAATTCCCAGATTGTATCATTAAATAGCCTACATTTATCAACCCTTTTAAAGTAATAATGCTGATATTTTACATAACACTGACTTGAGCTTATCTCAGATCACTATTTTTACTGATAAATGAGGCCCATTTTAGGTCTACATGAAGGTCAATCACAGTATAAAATACATGTTAAATAATACATAATACAGCAAGCAACTTCTCTATTATTTTAATTATTATAGTCCATACTGAAAACTAGATATCCAGAACTTGCCAGGTGAAAACTGTGCTATCCGGTGTCAACCACAAGAGGATGGGTTCCCGTTTTGAGCCTTGTTTCCTCCCAAGGCTTCTTCTACTTAGTTTTCTTCCACAGTTTGTCACTGTCACCCACTGGCTTGCTCATAAGAGACTTGGACCCAGATTTTTTAAAGCTGCTTTGTGACGAGGCTTCATTGTAAAAAGTCCTAAATAAATACAATTTTATTGACTGATTGAAAACTGTGGAGTTACCCAATGTTGTAAGACATTTTGGTAGTAAATAGATGGTAAATAGACATAGATGGTAGTAAAAGCTTCCCATATTGGTTTGGCAACGAAACAGTATTTCTGAATAATATTGTGATATTTACTGTTTAGACCAACGTCAATGTTAAAGCTGAACTCCAGAAAGAGGAAAATGACCTGAGATCCATCCAGAATCAGATTAATCTCACCATCAACCCTCTGGTGGTATGTTCACTCAATACAACACTGTATCTGAATTTTGATTGACTCTTATAGTGGAGTTTTTATGTACACACAAACATTTCACACACCGTTTCACATTCTTTAACAGTGGCAGCTGCAGTCTAAAATTGAGAGTATCCGGGTCATGATATCACTGATCAATGTAAGTCAGCAGCTCGTGATTTAAACAGCAATTTTTGCACACTATTTTCTAGTAAATCACACTGTCGCGTTTATTGTAACATTGCAATTATACAGTTGTGTATTGTTTCTCTTGCTCTGTCACAACTGGTTCACTGGTGAGGTGAATTGGATATTTTAAAAATGTGGCTATTATGTACCCAGTCTGAATTAAAAAAATACTCTACCTGACAACCTAAAGCTATTTTTGTAAATAAGCTCCGTTGTATATATTTTTAAATTTTATTCACTGTAGGTTTTAGTTTACAGGCTATAATAAAGAGGAAGATTTCTAAATGTATTTTTCTTCCACAATCAATGCTGTAGGGTTCTGTGATGAATGCTCTGCAGAACGTCAGCAACGCTCAGAATTTTCTGAACAACAATGTAACACAGATAGTAAAATTGGTAAGTGTTCTGTTCAATCTGTCATACAATTCATGGGTTCAATTAAAAAGATTAGCTGCTATGTATTATGTTGTGTAATGGTAAAGGTAATAAAGGTTTTCTTTAAATAATAAAGTTTCTTTAAACTCACTCATATCAGTTGAAATAGTAAGATTATTGACAGTCTGATATCCTAAAAGTATATTATTGTTTGGTGATATTGATAATATTTAATATTACAACCTTTTCCAAGCGTATCATAGTACAAATGTTTTCAATCTATTGGACGGGGTGACAGTAGTCCATACTGGGCTGGTAACAGCACTTTAAATAATAAAAGACACAAAAATGATTTAGTGAAAATCATGAACTCAGTTGTGTTCAAATTATAAGCATTATATAAAGATTAATAGTAATGCACAAATAATGTCACAGAAGTATCGCAAAGCAAAATAAAGCAGGTATCTGATGCAGGCAATTAGTGAATTAGAGAGCAAACAAACTAATGGTGTGTAGATTTTGTAAATGTTAACCAAAAAGAAAATAAACCTGCTTTTTATTTATTAAACTGGTCTTTCAAAATAAACTAAAGTGCCTTGTGACAGTAGTCACCCCCATATTTTGCATCATTTCATTTACAGGACATGACTACAAAATTTTATTTTTTTATTGTGAAGCAACAAATAGGACAAAATAGTTATGCACACTGAAGTGAAAACTTCAGTGTGCATAACTATTCACCCCACTAAAGTCAGTACTTTGTAGAGCCCTCTTTTGCGGCAATTACAACTATAAGTTGCTTTGGATAAGTCTCTATGACCTGCCACATCTTGCCACTGGGATTTTTGCCCATTCCAATACTGCTCCAGCTCCTTCAAGTTAGATTGATTCCACTGATGAACAGTGGTCAAGGGATACTTTTGAAATGCACTGTGCATGAGCAATACTGGCATAACAGATGATTACTTTGTTTGTTAGTAACCATTATTCATGTTAAACCTCTAAACATTGTTCTACAGAAAACAGGTGAATTTGTAGATAGTCAGTTGGGACTCCTCACAGAATTTACTAAATGGGCAAACTACACAGTAAGTTATATATTTTTATTTCTTTGACACAAATCAGAATGTATACAATTACAGTGTTCATTGAATCATTGTGTAGTTGTGCACAATGGCATGCCTTTGTTTAAACTTGCTGTTTTGTTGTACTCAGATCACTGAGCAGGTGGGCTGCTGTGGACCAGTTGCTGTGGCTGTCAACACAGCAGAGAATGTAGTCTGTGTACAGATAGTAGAGTCACTGGTAAGACTTGCAGTTTTTTTCTAATCTTTTTCAGTTTAGGCCACATGCTCATGGATCCCATTGCCTTATTAAATGAACATATTATTTCTCTCCTTTCTAATTAGAATGCATTTTGGTTCAGTTTGGGCTGGTGCATGGTCTTCCTTATTCCCAGCATTATCTTGTCTGTAAAACTGGCCAAATTCTACCGTCGGATGAAGTACACCGATGTGTTTGAGTAAGAACAATTAAACCATTACACCTTAAATTTCAGTTTGCAGAGAAATGTTAGGTTAACACAACTCTCATATCATGTTTTCTTTGAAGGAACCACATAATAATGGATAACATTCCAAGGGCTAATCTAAAAGGTTACTGAAAGGGAGAAGACAAAGTACTGTAGTGTTTACTGGAGCTGTGCTAAACTCCTTTAAGCACAGAATTCTCACTTCTAAACGGACTGATGAGTGAGATTTACACACACGCTGGATGCCGGGTAAAAATGCTGAATGAAAAGGGGTAAATGCATGCCTCTTGGATTGAGCACATTCCAGACATGGGTTAAAGGTTTTACTATGTGTTGTATCTCCAGAATTGTGACCATAAGTGTGGAAGTTGTTCAAGCTTTCAAGACCTTTTAAGAAACTCTGGATTTTTTTTTCATTTTTAATTGCTTGTATATATTGTTGATTGATTTATTTAATGACAGTTTGGAACTGGTACAAATGCACTTTGTGGTCTCTCATGCCATCAGGTCAGTATGCCATCATTTCAGAAAATGTGCTTTGTTTAATAAACCATGCTACAGCTGCTGTAGCTACTCATGTTTTGTTCTCATTTAGACAGTCAATAAAACAATCCTTCCACATCCATTTCTGAGGCCGTGCTCCTAAATTAGCAACACAATCAATAGAGTGGAGACTGCGATAGCTGATGAAAAAGCAGATTTCTGTGGCTGTGGCTTTCCTCACTGGAGATGGGTGCAATTTGACCTCTGAGCCTGTCCTGTACAGTTGCTTATCATGGTGGTTATGGAACTGTCTCTTGTGATTTGTTCTAATGTTCACTCCACTTAATCACAGCACCTCTGGAGTACCAAAAGAATTGGGACACCTGCTCATTCACTGTTTCTCTGAAATCAAGAGTATTCAAAAATGTTTTTGTTGGAATAACTGAAATCTAGCTTTCTGCTGGATTAATCATTGTTATGAGGATCTCAACTGAAGTGTGGGGCTGCATACAGGTTCTTATGCTTGGAAACCATAATATGATGTATATATCCAATAGTATTCAAATATATTCTATGAAACAATGTACCTTACTTATCAATGCAAATAGACATAATTCAAACACTAGAGCCAGTTGCCCACTTTGTCATGTTTTTAAATACACTAAACCTTTCCATTTGTTTCATACAGTATTAGACAGACACTGTATGAATTTAGAAAGTCCAGAACCACATTTCAATAAGCATGCAACTCTTTAAAAGCACTACAAAACTGGTGCCTGATATTTAGGTTAATACTCAGTATCTGGATTAATAGCCCCAACAGCACTTGATAAACCCACTATGTGCACCATGACAGCAATAACATTTCATTTTTATGAAACACTGAAATGTTTAGATGGCCATGCAACTTTGTCCCTGTGAACCTGTGTTAGACATGTTAACATCTTAGGGTTCCATGACACACCATATACAGATTCCTAAATGGTTCTTTGTTTTTGTGGTACTAGAAAAAATCTTTCAGTTAGGGTCTGTGTTATCTAAAGATTCTTCACATACTCACACATTCATTAACATATGATCAGAGATATATCTGAGGAACCTAAAAGTTGTTCCATTATGGCAGAGATCTTCAAACCTGAACGATGAAGTCCAGGACTTTGTAATCCTTAGTAGGTGTGACACTAGGTGGCCCAATCAATTACATTAAATGTTCCTTTACAATAAATAAATAAGTACCGGAAACTGGAGCCAAGGTCTACATTTGAACACCTAGGCTCTATAGCATGACTTCACAGAACAGTTTTTTGCACCTTTATAGTTGAACTCAAAGCAGGTTTTATAGGCAAATGACACTGAAGCTGTTAAACATCTAAATCTGAATTAGCAATATCAAACTCTGGTATGATAACAGAAGTAGAGAAATATTCTTAATATAAAAAAATAAAGAAATAAACACAAGTAGTTACTGTTACTGTGCCATCAAGAACACTTTTGTGGTCATGAGATGGAAAAAAGTATGACTGAAGAGGAACCTTAAAATGAAATTAACTGTGCTGAACCACTGCAGTACTACACAAGTTTGAGCAAACTTGCTTCATTTAGAAGTTAGTCACTGTCATTCTCTGCATAATATAATTTATTTGGAAATTCAATTTGAAGCAGAGCTGTGGCTGCTGCTTAGTCCTATGGAATGTGGTGGGTGGGTCTGTTTAGGCCTGGTGAGTCTGTGAAAACTGGCATGGGAATGCAGTGCCTTGTAGCCTCCAATAGGCCTCTTAGGCCTCCAATACAAAGTATCCTTGTGTACCAATGACTACTGTAGTTTGTGGAGAGACCTAAAGCTGATTATTAGCAACTAGAACAGCTTAGTTTATTTAACCATCAATAAATCAGTTACATAATGTCAATAAATAGGTTAGGATGTCATTGCATGTAAAATCCTCCAGGCAGGCAACTGAATAACAGCAAAATACCACCACAAAATAATCAGAAAGCACAACGTACCATATACATAGTCATAATTGTGCAAACAATTGTGCAACTTCAAAGGAGAAACAAAAAAAAAATGTATTCCACGTATGAGAGCCCTTGTAGTGTCTCTGCATAGTTTGTTATCCTCCTTTTACTCTGATGGTCAATGGTCAGGACACCACAGGAGCCTGATCACCAAAGAGCATGATTTCTTTGGTAGTTCATTCTCAGCACTGCAGTTTTTTCATTATATATTAATCAAACATGATCCAACACACTAAACCAGTGTTTCTCAAACCCAGTCCTGGCACTCATTCACACCCTTTCTGAAGGCACATTGTTAATGAGCTGATTAAATCAATCAGATGTTGAATCAGGTGTGCTGGGACCAGCTATTTCACTAAATGTGCAGGGCAGTGGGCCTTCAGGACCAAATTTGTGAAACACTGCACTAAAAGTGAACAATTTAAAAATAATGTCAGACAAATCCTACATGGCTTATATCCAACAGTCCAATAATTTTGGATAATTATATCCAATAATTATATTCCATTTTGTTTATTAATAATATTATTAATATTTTGTTTATACGCCAATATGCCAATGAAAGGGTCAAGTTTTGAGAAGCAAATATATTTTGAGAGCATTTACAAGCACAACATTAAAGACAAATGTTAAACCACTGATCATGCACATTTATAAACAATACTCTGCCATACATTATTGCATGTTTGCCACATTCATGTCAATAGTCAAGTCTCGGTTATGATGTAATATCTTGACATTTATAGCTCACAAACTGACTAGTTTCTTTAATGTAGTGTTAACAGTAATTATTGTCAGGGCTGTTAGCTGGCTCGATGTGGTTCCCAAACAGTATTGAACCTCGGGTTGCTCAGCACACTGTATCCCCACTCCTTAATCCTGTGGGCCTAGAATTACATGTGTTCAACGGCTCTTCTGTAACCCAAATAATCTGTAGGTGATCTTCCATACAAAACCACATGCCATGATTGGATATGAAAGGGCACTTTGCTTTCCCAAAACCTTTCAGTATGGCCAACATAAAAGAGAATGTGCCATGGAAGGAAAAATGACCTTCAATGGAGATGGAATACAGTTAAAACAGAAACATTTCCATAAAACACAGGTCCAAAGAAAACAGCTCAACAATTTAGACATTAAAACATTTCAAATATAAAATCCCATGTGGAGACTATCCTGTAATCAAATCCTTCAAACCAGTATTTTTAAAGGCCCTGTATCTCATTCTAGAAGATCTAAAAACCAATGACAACAGTAAGGCCCAAAGTTTCCAGCATGTCTTGTGCATGAAAGGCAGTCAATTAAGATGAGATGATTTGTGGGTGGGAATGTCACACAAGGCCAACATGAGACCCAGAGGGACCTCTCTCACTGAGGTCATTGTCCAGTTCAGTGTTGACCCTTGAAAGCCCTTTAACTTGACGTGGAGGTGTAGGAGGTGGATGGGTTGGTGACTGTAGGATGTCTGCATACTTCTGGCTGGGTTTAGTCTCCCGCTGGAGAACTTTAGTCAGGAGGGGCTTTAAAAGCCCAATGGTCAGCTGGCTGCCGTGTGAACCCTGGAATGGGCCTGAGGACTGTGTGGTGGATGGTAGATTCTTCAGCACAATATTAAGAATTCCAGTCACAGTCATGTCCTCGGGGCAAAGGGCCCACAGTAAGTCCAGGTAGGGGTCTAGGTGTCTATGCTGGGACACCTCACACAGCAAGGTGGTGAAAATCTCTTTGTTGAGAAGGGGGCTCTGGCAGCAGAACCTCTGTGCTACCTGAGTAACACGCTCCCATTGTCCTAACCCCATGAGAATGCGGAGTGCCTGCATTACTGCATTAGGTCGCTGGCTACACAACAGTAACTCCACTTCCAGGTCCTGGTAGGCACCTTTGCAAGGGAGGACGGTGAGGGCCCGCTTATATAATGGCATACTCTCAGAGCTCTCCTTTACTCCAAAACTCCAGGAAGAGTTGGAGGATGATGCAGACTGCTGTTGTGCCAAATCCAGAAACCTGGGAAGCCAACTGGGCTGGAATTTAAAGATGGTGTGACACAGCAACTCAAAGACAGGCACGACAGCATTGGCTGGAGTGTGCATCTGCTGACTGTTGCAGTGGTTGAGGTTAGCTGTTGCTTGGACAGGGCAGAGCACAATCTTCCACAACTCAGCAGGAGCCTTGCTGGATAACAAGCCCTCCCCATTGCATCTGAGTTGGAGAACCATCTGTACAGCATGCCAGGTCTCAGTGGGGAACAAGTTGAAGATGCTGTTCAGATACTGAAGGTTCTCCCTATCTATCTCTGAGCTGAGCAGTCTAGAGATTTCCTGATGGATGAGCAACTCACAGTAACTCTTGAGATCCTTCTCTGAGGCCCTGACCACTGATGATTTAATGTCCTCCAGGGCAACAAGACTCTTGAGCTCAGAATCAAGAGAGCTTAACAGCTTCTCGTGTCCTGCAGTTTTCATCTTCTGATTGCTCAAGTAATCCCTGATGATGGCTGCCAGTGAGATAGGTGCCTGAAACATCCCACCCTTCTTGAGTTTCTCAGCTGTTAGCTGTGTGGTGCTAAGACTTCGCTGCTGATAATATTTACATGCCTCTTCAAACACAGCCTCAGCCAAGATCGAACTTGGATTGATGTTCTCTGAATGAGCTACTGATGGTTTGAGTTTAGCTTCGACCTCCCTCTGGATGACCACAAATAACCCTGCCTCGGAGAGCATTTGTGGGGAATCACTCTCTAAACAGTTCACAAATAGGAGCCCCTCCCTTTTCAGAGTGATTCTCTGCAACTCAAGGCCGCACTTAGCATCAATCAAGTACATCATCCTGCCCACTGTTAATGCAAGGACATCATGGTAAAGGTTCAGACTGTTTTGTGTCCCATAGGTAGAGAGGCAGTTGTCAGGCAGCTTGTAAATTTGCCGGAAGACGCCATCTCTCTGCATTACACTGACCCATCCAGAGCTGAGCAGGAGCAGGAGATCCCCACCTCCATTAGGACAAAATCCATAGATGTCCGGAGACGTGATGGTGGAGAGAATTCCAATGCAATCAGTGACCAATCTCTTAAAGTCAGATTCCTTGTTTGCCATGGAACTTCTGGTAAAGAGAGTTCCACTGCTGGCACTGTGGATTTTAAAGACATCGTGATGAGGGGACCATGTTAAGAACACTTTGGTAACCGGGATGTGAGGATGCTCCTTAATATCTGGCAACAGATACACAATATCCCCGGAACTGACTACCATGTAACGAGGATTATTGTGCAGTGCAATTTTCACGCCTCCCAAAGTGACACTCCCCTCATCGACTTCAAAAGTCCTTTTGCAGATGCAAAATCTGAAGTTATTGCGGGAAACACTGGAGACGGATGAACTCTCCGAAGGGGGTCTTTCCTCACACCAGATGATAAAATTTTGGCATATGCAGACAGACACAATCCTTGCTCTGGGACTGTTACACAGATCTGCAGAATGGAACAGGTTCCACCCACATTTCTGCTCAGAGAACTTCCAGAACTCAACTTTCCCATTCTCAAATATAACTCCCAGCACAGTGGTCCCATCCTCTGCTGAGCTATGGAAAAAATATATCAAGTCAACAATTGGAAGAGCCCTTGTCAGGACCAAATCCAGCTGCTTCTGGCACTGTACGAGATGGGCTCTTTGGTACTTGTCACATGTCATGAGGCCACTTCTCGGGGTGTGCAGGATAACGTGAATGTGCCGTCCATCCGGGCTCACACGCACATTGGACAGACACTTCTGGGAAGAGCTGCTGGAGTAAGACTGCTTCAAAAACTCCTTCAGCTCCTTCCCTCTGGTAAAATCCCCTAAATCTGTCACCTGCTCCAGGGCATGTCGTGTCATATTAGCTGAAGGTGAGGAAGTCCACACTAGGAAGCAAACGCTGCGGTCAGTAAACGGATCCTCTTCTGCTCACTGCTCAGTTTACAGCGCTGTCAGCCCACACCTGCCCGACAGTTCTGTCCGCCGCTGCTTTTAACGCATCCATTATAGTCCTCGCTGTCGCACAGTTCATAAAATCCTGTCCAAAAGGCCTGGCTTTTCGTGCGCTCCACCACTGCAGCTCATCTTCTCCCCGCCTCGCCCCCTGCCATCACGAGTTCGCTAATTTCCGGAAACTATGCGGGCTGGGCTTTTTTGCCAGTGGGGAGGAGTTAAGCAGGGCACCTCGTAGATCTACAGCACATAAACCGCCCTGATGCGGACAAGCCATGATATACAGATCAGCGGCTCCTCCCATTCTGACGTTAAATCCGTAATTTAAGTTTGCAATTTCGTGTCTAAAAAGTTGCAAAATTATGAATAAGCTTGTTTACGAAAAAAGAATTGCTACTAGGTCCGTACTACGGCCTCGTACAGCAATATTTAACCTTACAAGGTTTAGAAAATGTGCTTTCAGAGTAAATAATACCCTGGTATTGTTCTGAACCAGTCAGAGAGCTTTGTGTACTTTTGTTTTATTATCCAATCAAACAATCAAAACTTGATATATATTGCACTTTTTAGACCAAATCAATTTGGGATTCAAAGTGATTCACAGGTGATTGATAAAAAAAAATACATTAAAATGGTAAGAATAAAAATGAAAGAAACTAAAATTAGATGAAAAAATAAAGGAATGAAAAATTTAAATTTGGGTTAAATAAAAATATATATAACATGTAACAGCGTGGAATAAAAATAGAATTATAAAGTTAAAAAACGTTAATATGAATTAAATAAAAATACTGACTACATAAAATGTTCATAAAACAAACACAATGAAAGCAAGAATAAATAAGCATGTTTTTAATTGTCAGTATAATCAGCTGCTCTCAGCTCCACTGGGGGGCTGTTCCAACGGTTTAGAGCCTAACGGCTGAAAACAGCTTCACCAAACCGTGGGGTGCTGGAGAGGAGTGTTGGAGGAGCTGAGATAGTAAAGCAGAAGAGAGGAGCGGCGGAGGACCTGAGATAGTAAAGCAGAAGAGAGGAGCGGCGGAGGAGCTGAGATAGTAAAGCTGAAGAGAGGAGCGTCGGAGGAGCTGAGATAGTAAAGCTGCAGAGAGGAGCGGTGGAGGAGCCGAGATAAAAACAAAGAAAGTGCTGAAACGAAACAGCGGCTCCTGAACGGAAACCGGAACCAAACACTTCCGTGTTTATTTTACCGCCGAGAATTTACTGCTGTGAGCGAAATAAACGGTATATTACAATATACAGCCTTTTAAAACAGATTGATTCAATGTGGAAAATGTATGTTATGAAGAAGACGTGTGCTGACGACGGAGTTCACTGACACCTCTTTCTAAACCGGTTACAGCAGCAGGTAACTGAACACACCACCAACTACAGCAGGAATTAAAGTCCTCTCCTGTAGTACTTAGTACAGTTCTTCTCTTTGTAACTTATATTTTTATCTGTTTCATAATAGAACATAACGTCGTGGTCCAGTGAAAACCACGCATCTCTGTTTGTTATTATTAATAACAACAATAATAATAATTATTATTACTTATATATTTAATGATAATATCTGTTATTATAGTTCATTTTGGATGTTCAGGCCAATAGAAAAGCTCTAAATCTGACTAAATTAGTAAAAGTTCTAATTTTAGCTTTATTAAACTCCATTCAAAGGTAACAGCATTTGTGTCTTCTTCTATAAAGTCATGTAGGAGATAAATGTTTTTCTGTATCTGGTATACTGGTATAATCCCAAACAGAAACACTACCTGCCTTTAAAAGAGGCTCTTGTTTGAGATGTCGGAGTCAAGGCGGAGGGTCAGCAGAGGAAACCAGGAGGAGTCTGCCAATGGAACAGGAGGACGCAGTAGATCAGAGAGAGGAGCGGATACTGGTGATGAGGATGAGGGTTCTGGTCCATCAGGGATCCATGAGGAAGATGATGACCCTGCCCGTCGGAGAGAAATTAGGAGCCAGTACAGGGATCTCATTAATTCTGTCCAGCGTGAGCACTTCGTTCTCCTGTTACCATCTTCTACAGTTTTGGTAAAGTCGCTTGACTAATATGCCCTTCTGACTATTGTTCACAGAAAATCGTGAGGATATGTTGAATCCTGCCAACAATAAGTTAATTGATGTCTTAGAGGAAGCCAACAAACTCTTTGCCAATGGTAATGTATGCCATTTTTATATTGGCCAACTGTGATCTTTTCTATGTTTTGTCTTCTACATATTGTAATGGCATGTTGTGACACAATTGACATTTTTTTCAGTGTGAAAGTATTTTTTATTTATGTTCTTTATGTCCTGGTTTGGTTGTGATGGGTTTTATGTGTGCTTCCTTTCAGTCAGGCAGGCTCGAGAAGCTGCTTTAGATGCTCAACTGCTGGTTCTTGCCACGGACCTGGGAAGAGAAAAAGCCAGCCAGCTCCATGCAGAGGGTTCATCCTTTGACCCTTCTGCATTTGCAGAGCATTTGGTGAGTCGCTGCTTGCAAGGATATTCACAAGAATAAAATTAAGTTTATGGTTAATTTTCGAACATGCAGAGAAAACGTAAGGATTTATTCTGGGTCTCTGTCATAAATAAAACTTTATTTATTCATTTATTTATTTATTTTTTAACACCTCTTTTGTCAAAATAAGTTGTCCTTCATGGGTCTCAACCGCTTGGAGGAAGAGGAGGATGCTCAAGAAGGCTACTTTGATGGATATTTGCCTCCAGATGCCTGGCAGAAACTTTCTAAAAGAGCAGAATATTGTTTCAAAACTGCTCCTTCATTCCATTACATGTGAGTATAGTGAAACGCATGATGAGCAGAAATTTAAAGGGGGTGGGGGGTGTTGTTTGTTTTTCTCCAATTTTGATAATATTAATTAACATTTAAGGTTGGGCTCATTTCTTGCTGAACCTCCACCACCACGACAGCGTGTTGAACGACAAAGGAAAGTGCCGAGCATGGAAGCAATACGAATGATGCCTACTCAGGTTTGAATTTGAACTCTCAGTAAGTTGTTTGTTTAATCTTTATCATTGGATGTATTTATCATTTTGTTTTGCTCTCAGCTGAACAGAATGGAAGAATCACATCAAGAAGCTACAGAGAAAGAGGTGGAGAGGATTCTGGGCTGTCTTCGGAGTTACTATGCTGATGAACGTTAGTGCGTTATTTATTTATTTATTTATTCAATGAGGCAGTCATTTAATCAGTAAGCTAACAATTTAGATTTATAGTCAGGTGTAATTTTTCTAATGTAATAGATAACTTTTCTTCCACAGCACAGTCCCCCATTTCATATTATGAATTCGTTGTTGATCCTGCCTCCTTCTCCCGGACAGTGGAGAACATTTTCCATACATCATTTCTTATCAGGGTAAGTGTCTTGTTGTAGTGTTGGATTCTTACCTGTATGTGTGTGAGTGTGTTCTTTATTAAGTGTATAAGTTAGAAACCTTCCCTGTTCTAAAATTGAAATTTGGGTGTTATAATTAAATACATTGCTGAGTGATGGGCTACTCAGGGTGTTGTTTCCTGTATTAGCCTTCATTATCAGATGTTATTGGTAGTGAGGAATCAGGTTTCTTAAATTGTAAAAAAAACTGCAGGGATACTGTTGTTTAATTTATCACAGCATCTTGACAAAACCATGTCTATTCAGTGCGATGTAATATATCCCTAAACTGAAAACCAGGAGTCAAAAAAAGGATAGAACCAGGAGTGGCATAGAACATAAAATTCAGTAACAGGCCTTTCTCTACCCTCACTCTTGCCCCAGTATCAGCCTTTGAGTCTTAACAAGTGGTATTTCTATCAGTAAAAATATTCTCAAGTAAGTCAAAAGATGAAGGAAAAACTCCTTTAGAGAATTCAAGATAAAAAATTATTTTAAATACATAGATTTGCAGATTTGATGATGAGAGTATGGGATATATAAGTGCGAGCATGGGCTCTCATTACTACTGAATCCAAGTAAAGACCTACATCAAACTCAAAGCAACAAATACATTTAATCAAGATGAAGTGACTAATGTGGAATATCTGATAAGAGAGAGATTGTTAGATTGGTTCAGTTCAGTTCACTGTGGCACATATGAAGACCTGGCTGACAAGGGTCAGAATGCTATGGAAGGAAGGCTGCGTTGCAGCATCTTACCAACTGTCCAAGGAAGGAACTGGCAACAGTGTTTGATGTCCAGAGGTCATTCACGTGAGACCAACAAAGGCAATTCCATCTGGGCAAATCGAAAAAAGGGCTACTTTGGCACACGTTGGTTACAGGAGGTAGTGCCACAACATTGGAACATGTATGAAATGGGGTGACTCATGTGTAACTTAGAAGACTTAAAGGATAGTGAAACGTCTTGATGCCTGAAAACACAGGGCACTTTCTGAGGTCTTACATGGTGGATTTATTGAGCTGTTTAGGCACCAAGCATAGTGCCAACAGGATATTAGACAGGTGGTCATCATGTTTTGAATCCTCTATGTGTAGTTTAAGAAGACTGTAGACAGGAGTTTGTCATTTAGAATTTTTGTGCTGATTACCTAAATGTTTGGTGTCTCAGGATGGCCTGGCAAGGATCTATCTGGATGCTGAAAAGCTTCCTTGCATAGGTGAGATTGAGTAATGTTGCATTATGGAATTAATTCATTTTTGTTGGCATATTTCTTTTTAATTGGTATGTAGTCACTTTTGTGTTTGTGTTTAGCCCCAGTTGAAGATGGTGAGATCGAGCCTAATGGAGCTGCCACCCGTCACCAATGTGTCATTTCAATCTGTCCATCTAGCTGGAAGGTCAGTTCCTGCACATACATGTAAATATAATTGACTGAAATAATATATATTTCTGCCAACATTTTTTTTGTTTTCACAAAATATTTGAAAAATGTAGAAACATGTACCCAGTAAAAATGTGCAGTGATCTCACTGGTTATTTTATTGTGATTGGATGCTGATGATGTGTGTCATGGCAGGAAGTGTCAATACTTGGACTGTCAATACTGCAACAGTGTTGTCCCTTTAAATGTCTTATTCTTTTTGTATGGATGATTTTTTTGCTACTGCAGCTGTCAGTCAGCTCTTCATTCTCTGCTGCAAATTGCCTTATTCATAGATGCATTTGTTCTGTGAGAAATTGATTGTGATTTTTCTATTTTTCTGATTTATAGGAGATCATTGAAGCCTTTCAAATTAAACAGGCCTTGATACCTGCACTACAAGGAAGCTCTTGAGACAAAAAACATTCATATTTGATTTTAATTACTTCATTTTTAAGTAAAATATTTTTATTTTTGTTAATATTTTTATATGTTTGATACAGTACATGTAAAATGAACAAGTGGAGGACATCTACTGTGATAAGAATATTTTACATTGGTATTGTAAAATAAAGTTAGCATAGTCTATAAACAATCCCCACCGTTAGTCATTCTTTAGACAAATGTCCATCTCTGAAAAGTGTACATAATACTAATAAATAACTTTTTTGAAGGATTAAAAGGATTACAAATTTCTGATTTTGCCATTCTTTAGGATGGCTGACAAAAGTGATATATGTAAAGATCTTTTAGACAATGTGCAGTTAGTCATGTGATTGCTGGGAATATAAATGTCACCTTGTAAGCCAATCTGTGCTGATGGTTAAACAATGCAGAGAAGGGAGTGGTGGCTTGCCCGTTTAAAGCAAAATTCTCCAAAGAAGTCCACTCCTGGAGAGCTACTTTCCAACTCTAATGCACGCCAGTCACCCATCCATTCGTTTTCTTTTCCATTTGTTCCTGATCAGGTCTAGGGGAAGTTTACAATGGCCAGTTTAGAATCATGTATTATGCGTATTTGTGAGGTGGGAGGAAACTGCTGTGGAAACTGGGTTCACACCTCAGCTTATATAATTTTCCTCAGAAGTCTCAGGGAACCAGAACTGTACACCAATATTGCATATGTTTTGTAAAGCAAGTTAATTTATTAAGTCTAATTTCAAATGGTTGCAAATAGTCTTGTCAAGCAAGGAATCTTGAACTAAATATTTAATGAATCCCAAAGTTTACTATCCAGTTTTTTACATACAGAAAATAATTTTCATTGTCTAATCTTCCATAGCTAACATATTCAAACACGATCAAAGTGCAACAATGGCAACCTACCAGCAGAAGGATTTTGCATGGTATTAGACATGTATACATACACACAACATCCAAATGATAATGGACATCGCTTCTAATTCAGCTTCTTTAAATTACACCCTCTCCTAAAACAGATACAAACACAGCTTGTCTAGTTCATGTAGAGAAGTACTGCCAATAGAATAGGATTCTGGAGTAGATAAACATAAACATATGGCACTATGCCTAATGCCATGTGTTTACACTGTTCTAGCAATGTAAACTTTAATTTCTACTGTTCCTGAAGTACTACAGTCCATTTTTGCTATTTTGATGCTGATGACAAGCATAAGAAGCAAGAAATCTGGGGGGCTTCCAGGTTTGTGTGCTTTTGGAACATAGGTGCCAGTGTGGTCTTTGAAAATGGTGGCACTAAAGAGTGCACACCAAAACGAGAAATTCAACGCCTTCCACTAGTCTGAACTTTGGGACTGGCTACAACTACCACAGAGGTGGACTAGTCTTTTTCTAAACTTTTTAGAGTTAACAATTTTAACTGAAAGCATTTTATCTCCAAAGAAAACTCCTGTTGTACAACAAAGGTTTAAAGGGAAGTACTACCATCTAGTGGAGAAGAAACTTTTCTTACTGGAATGTGCCAGCGGTTACAAATGTTTCAAATAATGCAATTTAGCAAATAAAGAGTTACATAAATGGGAATGTTTGGTTTTATTGAAATGAGTTCCAGACTGACACATCCTTAAAGACCAGAGATTCTCAACCTTTCCACCTCATGGCCCACCTGTTTAACCAGAAAGAATGACGGCCCACAGGAAAATACTCACTTTTTAAAACAAGCGTTTTGCCTGGTTGCATTTTATTTTTTGGGTGCTGGCACTGAAGATGTGAGAATTATGGCCTGAGAAGTAACTTAAACACAGTTGTACTTTGTTACCCAGTCGGTGATTAAAAATGCCTCTTTCTGGTTGAAGCGCCTGCTTTGATGGATAATTTACTCTCTTTCTCAGAGTTTCTCTCGAACACAGCTTCACTTCACTGAGTTTTTATCTGCTGCTCTAGGTGAAAATGTGAAGCAAATTTAATCAATATGCCTTTGTGAGCAAAAAAAGGTATATATGCTATTTTCAACATGCAAACTTGCCTGAAATTACTGGTTTAGGGAGACTGCATAATGGAGACATGCACCATATATTTAGTTGTTTTTGTTGGGTGCAGGAGCATTTACAGACTGCTTTAAAAATACACAAAAATGCACAATGTGGGCTGTTTAATTTCTGACAAATGCATATTATTGTCTCTATCTTTGTATCTATCTATCTATTGTTTCTGTAAGCCAAATATGCACTTGAGGATATTTCCCTACTTTGTAGTGTTTTTAAACACAATTCTGGTTGAATATGAAAATCATATTGCTGAACAAAGAAGGACCTGGGTTCAATCCCTGGGTGGGGTGACCTGGGAAGTTTCTGTGTGGAGTTTGCATGTTCTCCCCGTGTTCGCGTGGGTTTCCTCCGGGTACTCCGGTTTCCCCCACAGTCCAAAGACATGCATGATAGGTGAATTGGTGACTCTAAAGTGGCCCTTAGTGTGTGGAT
The DNA here is from genome assembly GCA_034509495.1 of Acestrorhynchus altus. NCBI lineage: Eukaryota > Metazoa > Chordata > Actinopteri > Characiformes > Acestrorhynchidae > Acestrorhynchus > Acestrorhynchus altus. Next base: position 23,232,904 of record CM067506.1, on the reverse strand, counting down.
GTGTGTGTGCATGTGTGTGCCCTACGATGGATTAGCGCCCTGTCTAGGGTTGTTTCCCGCCCTTGCGCTCAGAGTTGCCGGCTGGGCACCGGCTCACCCGTGACCCTATCCAGGAATAAGCGGTTTGGAAAATGAATGAATGAATGAATATTGCTGAACACTCTCTTATACCAGTGCTAATTAGACAATCAACCACTGAGTAATCACAAAAACACAGGAATCCCTAAGTACGCCAAACATTCATGGACATTAGCTGGTAGGCCAGGGATGTGCAAATTAAAGTCAAGGAAACCAGAGGAAGAGAAACGGAGATCTTATGATGAGCGTTTTGAATTATTAAGAAGAATGACAGAACTAATGAATGTAGAAACCAAAAAGGGGGAAACTAATGCACTAGCACTATGATTCGAGGGTCACTGGTTCAAATTATGCTGTTTGCCATCAGCAGCCAGAGTCTAAGATAAAAAAATTGGCCATGCTTTCTCTGGGTCAGTACATGGCATTCTCCCCACATCACATCCAGTGTGGTGCTGGTTGGTACAGGTTTCTGTTAGTCACTCCATAAGAGCTGGGGACCCTGTGCTTTCCACTGATTGTGTCAATGATGCAATGGCTACAGTTTGAAAAGATGCAGAGGCTGACTTCAGTTGCATTGGAGGAAGCATGTGCTAGTCTTAACCCTCCTATAGTCATGAGCATCATATGTGATAGGAGGAGCGTCACAAAAAAATAAATTCATAAAAGAATATGCAAATTTATTTATGCTGATGTTTTTATCAAAATCTAATTCTCTCACTTTCTTACTCCCTTGTTCTCTCTCTCTCTCTCTCTCACTCACACACACAAACATACACACAGCTACTGCTTCTTTCCTACCTCACTATATCCATCAGTTTATCTATCTAAAAGTCCTGTTATTGAGTTGTGAGCTGCACTGCAGTAGTGTTACTTTTCTCCATTAAAGCTTCTGTTTACAAGCTACATTGTTTTTGAGCTCTCCCTGAAACCTTTACTCAGCAATTCAAAATTCTTTAAAACAGCACTGAGATATTATAATAAACCTCTCCCCTACCACTTTATTATGCATACTACACATGTTCATTTCTGTATCATTCAGATACATTTCTGTATCATTCCCAAAATACTAGGAATTCCTACCATAATCACAGTATATCATTGTGATTAATGCAATTAAATTAAATTGACTGACACCTCTAATATAAAGATAATTCAATTTTGTTGATCATACATCAATTCTTTTATTTTACACTTACATAAAATTAAATATTGCGTTCAGTTTCAGAATCATACATTTTAAGATTTATAATTAATCACAAATTTACAGATCACAGTGTTTTTTTTGTCTGACTGACAGACCAAAAATGTGACATCTTTATTTTCAAAATTGATAAAAATTTTATCTTTATGAATATCAAAAGTTTAAATTTTCCAAACATATGCATAAAACTGTATATAATACCTTCATTTCCAAAAAGTGAGAAAAATGCATGCATTTTATGGTCTGGTCAAAAATGAACATACTATAATTTTTTTGTATAATTTTTTGAATATTCAAAAGTAGGTTAAGCACACCACTCCAAGCCACATCACATCTGCAGAGGTTCTGCTGCAGTCCAGTAGTTCTGAGATGTTATTCTTTCTGCCCCCATTACAGTTGAGTGCTTCTTCATTTTTGTTTGTGCTTTGGCTTGGCACTCAGGACAGCCTGCGGCTGTGGCCCCTTTAAAACCACACGTGTTCTCATTCTCTGTCCTTTCACCTTTTCTAATTTCTCTCTCACCCTCTCTCTCTGCTCTCTCTCACTGTTGTACCCCCTCCTTTCCCTGTTCATGTCTGTCATGCCCCTCTAACAGAGGGGCTTTTCTACCCATGTGCAGTACTGCAGCCAACCATATCTATAGGCTTGGAGGATGGAGAGGAGGAGAGCAAAACCCATCTTTCACTTTGATTTCTTCATCTGTTCTATTTATACCACGGCATTCTTATATAATAGAGCATGGAGATGTATGTCATAGATGTACCCTGGGCATTGCTTTAGATGAGGCTTATTAGTCACACATTGCCTCACAGACTTGTACACTCGCTCACTCTCTCTCTCTCTCTCACACACACACACACACACACACACACACACACACACACACACACACACACACAAGACTAGGATATTGTCACAGACTTGCACTCACTTGCTCATCCTAGCCAGCTCTGCGATGCCATGTCTGTGTAGTGGCAATGCAGTTCTGCAGACAATATCTCTGCAAGCCTTGCAGTGCTGCCGTTACATCTCCTCAGGAGGACATGGAATACAGGATGGGGAGCTGCATCGGAGTCGCACGTAACCAGGTAACAGCACTCTGCACCACACAACAGGCAAAAATGGCTGAGAGAGAGGAGCACACAGATGGAATTTTAGTTGTTGCTTGGAAATTGAGTCTGTGCATGGGTGGGGGAGGCATTTGAAATGGAGGAGGATGACGTCAGGAGAACAAGGAAGGTGGGAAGGAGTGGAGGAGAGAAGAGAAGCAATCAATTACAGCCACTGCTCCCAGGACTGGCCTCCAGCATTAGTGGCAATATTGATGGAGAGAGCAGCAACAGCGGCATTGAGGAACAAGCAGAGGAGGGAGAAGAAAAGTGGAAAGGGGAGGGGTGGAGCAAAGCAAAACATGTAGAGCATGAGATACGGAGACAGATGGAGGGAAAGGAGCAGCAAAAATAGGCAGATCAAAAGCATTGTGATTGTCTTTGAAGGACTGTTTAAATGCATTAATCCAGTTATCTGTCTGTATCGGGCTGGGTTGCTCTTAGAACATTAGCAGATGCCTTGGCAATGTGGCTAGACTGTGCAGAGAGATTGCTTTGTATCACATATTAAAAAATGGGTGAAATGACTGATATTCTAGCATCTTATAGTATAATTTAAGGGTTTTCTTGTGTGCATTAAAAGGGACAATGTGACGTCTGTAGTGAAAACAATAATGCAGTGCAGTGAAATGAAATAATGAAACATAAAAAGATACAGTCCTTCTCTAATGTTTTCAGGCTAGAGCTATGAAACTTTGCAGGATTGTACATCCTTGTTTGCAGCCATGGACTGGTGGTTAGGGAACCAACATTGTGACTGGAAGGTTGTAGGTTTGATTCCCTGAAAATGACTGAAGTGCCATTAAGCAAGGCACTTAACTCCCCAACAGCTCCCTGGGCTTCTCTCTCTCTGTTTCACTGTGTGGATGTGATAAATGTGGAGGACAAATTCTCCAGTGGTCTTAGGCTTTTAGGGACAGTTTTGGCTAAGCAGTCTTCACAGACATATTTTTTAAGATGAAAAAATACCACTGGTATTATCAAATTTCAATCATTCACAGACACAGTAAATATTCATTATTAATAACATAATTATTAAACACTACATAATGAAATGTCACACAGTTGTTTACAAACATTTTATACACAACCCAAAGAAAAACACGAATAGCCCTAGCAAACATGATATACATCATATCAGCCACTTAAAAATATCCTATCATTTACCTGCTGTCATGTGTCAGTCCTGTTCACCTGCCATCCTGGCTCCTTTAGATGTTTCTCCCCTAAGCACATGGGTTGTGTTTGTTTTGGTTCTGTCTCCTCCCTTGCTCCGCCCATTCCCATGTGTGTCTCATTTGTAACCCTGCCCCTTCCTAATCATTTTGCTCCAGGTGTGTCCAATGTTGTCTTGCATTTAATACCCTTTATAGCAGTGTGATTGTCAGTCCATTTGTTTCCATGGTTAGTTCCTGGCTTGCTTTGTTTCTGTCAGTCCTTTTTAATTTTCTTTATCAGTTTGTTAGTCATTCCAGTCAACATGTTGCTTGTTTATCAGTCCTTTGTTTAGTGTTTTATCAGTTTGTTCCATTTTGTTTTGTTCTTGTGTTTATTTTCATTAAATCCTCAACCCCAGTGTTTACCTCTGCTTCCCTAGTCTTCGTATTCATCTGTTCAGCTCAACAACTTTGACACCTAGCAACCAATTAACATGTGCCTAGTATTGCCACAGCAACCATAGGTAATGTCTTAACACCTGTACAAAAATAGCAACCATCCAGAAATGTCCTAGCAACAACTGAGCAACTGATTAATAACTGTCTTGCAAAGCCATATCAACCATCACAAATACCATAGCAACCACATTGCAACACCCTAGTAACCATGTAAAACATAACAGCAGCTGTCTAGAAATATCTTAGCAACATCCTATCAATGACCTAATAACTGTCTATCAATATTCTAGGAACTAACAGGTAAGCAACAACACCCTAGAAACTATATAGCAACCAACTAGCACCACCATAGCAACTGCCATGAACTAAAATAAACTTTTTTAACATCAAATATTGTATTATTGCCTATTTGTCACAGTGAATTATTTTAGATATACTATTAAATAAAAATAACCTTAACTACAAAACACAAAAATATATGTTTTAAGGAGCAAAGCTGTGAATATTAAATTACATGTCTGAGAAAAAGACAAAAAGATGTGAGAGATTTGAGCTGCTGTAAGACTGTATGCTGCAGGTTTATATTGCCACTATATAAATATAGAATTCTGTAATTATTTAAATGATTCATTACATTTAGAGCAAAAACAATGACTGCAGTTTGTAGCATGTCCCTCAGTTTTTCTTTCCCTTGAGACCAAACGGGGAATAAGAGACAGGTTAGCTGTTTAGTTTGGCATACCTTTTTGATCAGTCATGCAACTCTGCAGCTGAAACTATACAGAATGCCTGAGGCATCTTGAACTTTGTCATGGTCTTGTGATCCTGCCTTACTGCATACCTTATCTTTTAGCGGTCACAGTGAACACTACTGCATAGTTTCCAACCATTAGTAAGTAAATGTGCATTTGAAACTTGCCAGTGAGCAGTAATTCCAGTGCGCTGTGTGTTGGATGGATGCCATGTCAAACAAGCACACCTAATCATTTCACATTATATAAAGCAGTAGGCACAAGGCATAGTGAGTTTTCTATGAAAAGCAGGTGAACTAAGATGGCATCCATTACCTTCAGCACCGCCTCCATTGTGTCTTCTTTATGTCATCACAAGCCCAATTTTTTATTTGATGCTTTGTTCCTTTAAAAATGGGTTGTTTTTAATAACACAATAACATGTTAGATGAGCTTGTTAAAGAAGACTCAAACATTCTATGATCCCACTTGGAGCCATTCTCGGCACAAACTAACATTACAAAGAATATGCCCTGTTTCCATCAAGATTTCTAAAAAAAAATGTTATTAGATTGATTATTTTATTTTCTCTGATATCTGTAGCCTGACACTGTTGTGTAGTCTCCAGTTCTGTTTGAGGGAGAGAAGGGTAAGGTGCTGTGTCACTTTTCAGGGCTCAGATGGGGGGTGAAGAAGAGGTGAGGCTCAGGCTGTGCGACTGTGGTGTGATGTTTGTTTACACTGTTACCAAGTGGTGTGTCCTGTCCAGCTGACTCTTAATCATTCCTACCCTGTCAGGCAGAATGTGGCCCCCTCTGACGCCACTGTCACCCTGTGTACTGCCCCTTACTCACCCCCACCCCCCCACACACCCCGCTTAGTCCCCCTAAACCACCCTCAGCCTCCATCTACAGTATGGACATATATAGTGTGCAAGCTCCTCAGAAATGGTTGCTGGTTGGGCTAACACATTTTAATAATTGATTCAGAGGTTGGTTCTTTATTGGCACTAGCTGGATGGACTGGAAGCATGGGCTGGAAGGATTAACTCTTTGTTAGAGGTGGGTGAAGATTTTTGAGGATCTGAAGTTCAGTGGATTGTTCTTATTTAATTGTATCTAGGGCTAAATGCTGTATTATAGACTTGTTTATTGTAGTTTATAAAAATATATATACATTTTTTAGGCATGCATTGCTGGTAATACCTAACCATTGAATTTTGCTTTACAGTGATATTTCCCTTGCATTATTGTTCACTGAGCTGGTGAGCTACATTTCCAGACTGAAACAGACAGATTAACAAATAACAATCACACTCATCCAGTTCCAGTCACACAAATAGCACTAAGAAACATTGCTCAAACTTGTGTCAGATATGCACCTCCTAAAACACACAGAAATGCTAGTTGATAGAAGCATTTGTCTGCCCTTCACTGTACACAGGCCACTGCTGTTATCCATTCTGCTATCCACTCGGAAATGATTGACATAGATCTTAAAGACAGCAGCATATTTAGGAAAGGAAATGAAAGGACATGACGCACTCCAGAAGGAAAGGCAAGTGGAGCTGACCGGTGTGCAGATGACAGGAGGAAGGTCTATTTATAACATTTCATATTCAGATCTGTGCTTGCTGGCAAAGCTTGTGCGAGCCTGGTCACATGATTGCACAAGCACACAAACAACTCAGTAGCTTGAGTGTTTGGAAGGGGCCTCATGGATAAACATAGCTTTACTGGTTTTGAGTGCTCTCATGTGTTGCTGATTGTTTTTATTTCAGAATAAAAACAACAGAACACATAATAATGTCTTTCTCTTTTGGTCCACACTAGACCAACCTGTAGACATGATATTATACATCTTTATTGTGCAGTTTATAGTGTATTGGTGTTGGAAACAGGGCCTAACAGAAGGATAAATGTGCGCTGAAGTTTTACTGGAAGTTAATGTAACAATGTTTTATTTAGTCATGTTGCTTTGTAGCATGTATGATGTATATTGGTCTGTTCATTACCAGCACTGTTTAATAACAGATGGCAATTTTAAGTGTTTACAAAATGTTAAAAATAAATAAATAAATAAATAAATAAATAAATAAATAAATAAATAAATAAATAAATAAATAATAAAGATTTTATTCAAACAGCAAAAGCAACAGTCCTTTAAACACAGAGCCTCATTACAGGTTCCAGAAGCAATCTTTGTTTGATGATAGGGGTGGCAGCTAAAATGGGGGACCTCAGCAGAGGGAGACAGAGAGCAGATGCTTGTGATTTTTCAACTGTCTGATTAATCTCCATTGCCAGCCCACATACAGACAACAATCTGTCAGTGTAGATTACTGTGTGAGATTAGGTGATTGGTGCAGTTAGTGAGTTAAAACTTGTTACTTGGCTAAACACATCAGTTATGTGTGCTGAATCTTGTGACTACCAGATGATAATGGGAAGCACACTTGTTAATTGTTTCTTGTTTCACTTTGGTGAAACAAAACATTAGTAAGGTGTCATACTGCTCACATTTCAGCCAACAGTATCTGCAGGAACCTAATCTACATAAACAGCCTGTACACAATTTTTTATGATTAAGTCATAAATGTCACAACCATGAACACTTATTATTATTATTATTATTATTATTATTATTATTATTATTATTATTAGTAGTAGTAGTAGTATTATTATGTTACAAAAAGCAACCTAAACTATTATAGATATGTATACATGTATGTATTACCATAGAATTTTACCTTCGCATAGGTTCAAAATTAGCAAAATATAATGCTAATTCAAAATTCAAAATTCCTTAAATGTTCCTTTCCCTTTCAGTGCTGCCGGTGTATCGCTCAGCTTGTCCAGAAGTGCATGTAACTGTGTACCTTAGAGGTGGCTCAAATTCCGCTTTCTGACTGTACGGGCAGCCCAGGAAATGCCAAGAAAAGCCAATTCTTGAATAACACTGCTTTAAAGTACTTTGATTTCACTTCATGTTTCAATTAATTTCAAAGATCATTAAGGTAAATAACAGGAAAATTACACACACACGCATGTGAGTGTGCACACACACACACACACACACACATACACACACACACACACACACACACACACACACACACACACACACACACACACACACACACACACATTATTATGATTTTTTTCTGTGATACTGTTTATGGGCCTGTAAGCTATTGCACAGAAACATGTGGTGCTTGTAATTCAGACTAGATGAATGGGGCTTCTTGGTAAACTGATTTATTCGATAGCTGTGCAGCTGACAAGCAGGATGAGTGATGGTGTCTGGATCAGCAGAGTGTGTGCCGCTTCGGGTGCCGTAATGGGAAATGGGTCTGTTGAGTCCTGTGGGTGAGGGGTCAGCTTGTTTTTAAGGGGGATAATAGCTCATGCTCCTACACATTGAAACACTCAACCCAGATGTTTAACCTGCCGGAGTACAGTGCTAATCTCCATCTCTATTACATAATTTTCCCATGTACACCAAGACAGATTTATCCACAGACAGATTTGTAGTGTAAGTACTACAAAATATACAAAGCCAGATAAACATTTACATCCTGTGTGTTTCTAAATGGAAGTGACAGATCTGAAGGCCTGGGACAAACAGACGGACTTGTCAGATGGGATTACCTGTATTTGGTAAAGGCCTGTGTAGAAATGCACATGGCATTGTTTTGTCAATTGGATACGTGGTATAGATAAAATATATGGCCTGAGTGCTGGCTTTGGACTTGTGCGGTTAGGAAGTTGATAGGAACCTTATACAGTATATCACTGGTATTAGAACAAAGCCACTTGGAAGTCAGTGTAAGGATTTTGTTGCAAGGAAATTTGGAGCATTGATATCTATTGATTGATATCTATTTATAAATTCATCATGAAATAATGATACAATGTAAAGAACAGCTTCCAGATTCACAAGCTAAAATGGAGATAAAGGTTATTGCATGGCAGGGATTATATGTACAGTTGCATAAATTATTGATAACGGGAGGAAAAAGTTCTATTCAGGAGGAGAAAGCACTGTTCCTTCACTACCCCCTGTCCCCAATTTCTGCTGGTCCAGAGGACTAAACCTTCCAAGCCAAAGCTTGCGTTGCTATGCTGGAGGCCATGGCTACCTCCAATATGTCCCCATTGATTTTTCTGAGGTGTGTTACAGGAGGGAAATCTGCAAATTGTGTGGGACTCCGACCCTCCATACGGATCGAGCCATATATCTGAACTCTGTGTTCATTTTGTCTGTATTAGGGCACGTTCTCTGAAAGCTTAAGGATACAGACAGAATGGAGCAGTACTACTGGAAACTGTGAGGGCAGTGTAGCAAATAGTTCCAGTCAATTAGAATATAAATCTTGCTATTAACACTGCTGCCTCCTTCATAGTATTTGTAGTAAGTACATGAACACAACCTCCTCCATCATCATGTTTATTCTCATCAGAAACATTTGACTCTGATGTGCCCTCTAGTGGATGTACTGATTAACATCCATACCAACATAAAGGATGCATAGAGTTATGTGTGTAGTGTAGGATACATAGTTTGGAACTGACATATTTCATTTTTTGTACATAAATGAGGCTATAAATGAGTGTTAATGGTCATCTCTAATTGATATTAATGCATGACATCTTTCTTGCCATAGGGCATGATGTGTCAATTTGTGAGAGACACATAAATTAAGGGCCTAAGGGCTTGTCCATACTGTGAGATTTTGAGTACAGTGCTAAAGGCTGAGCATATTTCCTTCAGATTCAGCCTTCATGACAGAAGCAAAGTCACTGGAAAGTGAAAGATCTCTCTCTTTCTCCACTCTGAGGCTCTGTTCTACTTTTTGTGTTCCAGGAGAGGGTGCTTACATCAGGGGCCTCTAATCTCAACACATGACAGACTTTCACACACACACACACACACACACACACACACACACACACACACACACACACACACACACACACACACACACACACACACACAAATTATACAGAGCTTTAACACCTTCAAACATCTAAAGACAGAACGAGAGAGCAGCTTCTGGCTGCGTTTGCTGGTTCTGTTCATGCACTCATTCCATTCCTCCTCCTGTTGGTTCCTCAGTCTGCAAGAGGTGGCCTGTGCTGAGGCACGAAGGTGGTGAGATTTGAGCCGGCTCACTCTGCACCATGGGCAATGAGAACAGCTCTGCAGACTTGCCGGTAAGAGGGAAGATGCCTCTATATTCCTGCTTTGCATAGTGTGCAAGAGCAGTGTTGAAATGAGTGTCAGCTTGCAGACTGCTGTTTTAATGCCACATTAGCACTAATATCTGTGCTTAGGTTTATAAAATGCAGAAAGTGTTTATTGCTTTTGTTAATGCCTGTTCACATTCCCATACTAACACAGATACTGTCCTTATCATGCTGCCCTTGAGATAACAGTGAGGAGGGATAACAGGGACGGGGCAGAGAGTGCTGTGGTGTGTAAAACACAGTAAGCAAAGGGTTACTGCTTTGTCAAACATTGTGGCTAAATTTAGCCTTGACAGTGTGCAGGCAGAATATGTTCTGTCTAGATTTATAGTGGATTTATGTCATTTTTATAAAGTATGTTTCTAGTTTGGCTGTCAACAGTGGCTGTAGTATGATCTATTAAAGTCAAACATGTTTAATCATTTGTGAACACCACAGAAAGCTTACATTTGTGCATCTGCAGCCTGCATGTGCTTCATACACTTCATACACTAGATGCAATGCCTAAGAAGAACCATTTTTGGTTCCATTGAGAAGCATGTTTGTAATAGAGATGTGTGATCCTGAAGAACCTTTAAATAGTTGAAGAAACTACTTTAAATAAATGTTCTTCAGACATTTAACCATGAAAAAAAGGTTGATTTTTCATTCCAGTTATATCCACTGGGAATACAAAGAAGTGTATTGGTGAGATGTAGAACTTCAGTCAGTTGCTCCAAACTACATGGAAAGTTGGTTTAAGAAAAAAGTATTGAATTTCTAAATTTAACAGTAAAATGAATCTCTGTGCAACCCAGAAAGTATGTGGTCACTCAGTTGAGTTGCCCAGTTACGGTAGACAGTATTGGACACTAATGTTATATCAACATTGGGTAAGATCATATAAAAATTTCCTCCCAAGTCTGAATTATATGAGTTTTACCAGATTACAATGTCTTTAAAAGGTTTGCTCTTTACATAATACAAAATGACTATTGGCTTGTTTTGCTATTGCCGTTATAGGTGAAGCTCATTGAAAAACACTGCATTGAAAAGTTATTGCTACACCTATAGCTTTAGCTATAAACATGACATTTTATATGAGGCTGTAATTGAAGAAATGGTATTACACTATGATTTTCCATGTTTGGTGTAGCACATTGAACCTGTTATATTCTAGTTCTGTTGTACTACACGACTGTTCTGTAATACTTGTAAGTTCAGGCCTGGAATTACCCTAACTGGGCAAGTCAACCAGCTGGTTGACTTGTGTATCTGCTTTCTGAATGCGTCAACTGAAAATAAAATTAAATGAAACTAAAAGAGGTCCTTTTATGGTATAACCCAAGGACCTTTGTTTTTAAGAGTTTACATGAGTGTACACACTGCAGCTTTGGCATTTTTCTGTTTAGGTGCAACAGTTAGAGTGCTGGATGCTGAGATATCTATGCATGCATTTTAAAGAGGCTTAAAAAAGCCCCCCAGCATTATGGAATTCTTGGATTATCTTAATAGGATCAGTCTAAATGTTGAGTTGTGGGCTGCTGCTGGAGCATAGCTGCCCTCAGTCAGATTGCTTGTTTTCTTAAAGTGCTCTATGGTGTGCTTGGTTTTTCTCCAAACAAAACAGTTCCACAGACTGTCTGCAGCATATTATGACTCAGTGCTGCCATGTATTTATCCCAAGACCACCGCCTTCACCACAGCCTCTTCTCTCTTTTTCTCTCTGCGTCTCACACCTGCATATCTTGACCACAGGAGGGCGCCAGGGACAATGTAGTGATCTTTCCTCCCAATGAAACACAGTCTGGATCCACATTTGAGGTACTAGAGAGCTCCAACTGGCAGAGTGACCTGAGTGCTAAAATTAAAAATTATGGTGTGTGTGTGTGTGTGTGTGTGTGTGTGTGTGTGTGTGTGTGTGTGCGTATTTTGTTCGATCCCTGCTATGTTTTATACCATCTGGGTTGAAAAGTCATGACGACAGTAAATGGGACAGTTAAGCAGAACAAATAGCAACAATTACCACAACACAGCTGGGTGTTTGAGAGACACATGGCCTGAGTCAGTTGGGAGAGTGTGTGCTGTGTGAGCTCCTTCAGGAAGGCTGTAAAAGAGGGGTGTGGGGATTATTGGTGGCTGTGGTAATTAGGGGTCCAGGGAGCACTATATCACAAATCTGGCAAACTTGACCTAAGGCTGTGTGTGTGTGTGTGTGTGTGTGTGTGTATGTGTGTTTCTGTGTATATTTGTTTATGTACATTTTCAGGACAAAATGTAAACCCTATTTTATTATACATTTATAAATGTCTTTATTGGTTTAGGATTTTCATAAACTTTTGCTCCATATGGGCAGTTATTAGGGGTGTAAATATTCACAAAATTCACAAGGTGAGTTTATAGATTATGGTGGCATCATGTTTCTGGACATTTTTCAATAAAATGTAATATATATAAATAAATAAAAAGAAGAAAAACTATGAAATTATTATGTAAACATTATTTTCAGTTTACTAGAACATACAACAATTTAAAAGTACATTATTTGAAACCAGAGCATGTTCATATTCATTGCCATATGACAACCCTATAACTCATTCCATAACTTACATGTTGTAATTTGTAAACACCAGCTGGCCTTTACAATGTATGAACATTTTATATGAAATAAACTAACAGAAATGTACATAAACTAAGAATGCTTCTTTTATTTGGCAATGTTGTGTGATACCAGTGATCCTATACACTATATCAGTGTTTTCCAACCCTGGTCCTAGAGGCAGCCCTGCCCTGCATATTTCATAGCTTTCCCTGCTTCCACCACACCTGATTCAACTAATCAGCTAAATAACAACCTCTTTCAGAGTTGCAGGAGGTGTAATAAAACAGGAATTCTTCAAAAACATTTCAGGGCAGGGGTGCCTCTAGGACGAGGGTTGAGAAACACTGTCCTATATAGTACCTATGAGACATAGGTCAGTGTATAACCTCATGTCCACTCAGACCTCTTGATTTAAGCATGTGTAGAGCATTTGTCAGACTGCTTTGTGTGCAGGCTCACAACAGTTGTGTGATGTGTGTGTGTGTGTGTAACTTGATTCCCTCCAAGGGGACACTCGAAAGATGACCTTTGGCCGATTTCCCAGCATTCACCTGCAGTAGGAGAGTCACAGTGCAGCACTCAAGTGCTCCAAACAGGGAAAGACAGAACAGGTCAGAAGGGGAAGGAGGGAGGGAGGGAGGGAGAGGCTGAGAGACAGACAGGGGGAGGGATCAGATGAAAGAGGAGTGTTATGTTGAAAGAGTGTGCAGGAGGGGGAGGGCTTTTCCTCAAGTTGCTTGTGTTTGTCTCACTGAGACTGGAGCAGACCCGGCACCTTCTCCTTTAGGCTGTGAGCTGCTGTCCTGTGAGGAGTCCTGTCTTTCTGTTTTGCTTGTGTATGCTCTCTCATACTGGTGGTGGAGTGTGCTTATGCATTTGCCCTGAGAGGGGCATGGAGCTCTAGCACTAGAGGTGGGGAGCTGAGTCAGGACACTGAGGCCCTGGAGCATGTGCTGCTGCTGCTGCCCAGCTGGCATCACAACACACCTTCTGCCTGACTTTGCTGTGTTCTCTTGCATGTGTGTGTGCTCTTCTGCAAGCCAAGGTGAGTGTGTGATTGTTTTGGAAACACTGCTTTGTGAATGAGTGGGGTCAGGGAGAATGTTGCAGTAAATTCTGCATAGTGTTGGTAGAATGAATGTGACAGTATCCCTTTCTAGAAGTAGTGTTGATCCTGTAAACAATGGCAGCATGTGGGCCTGCTCTATTGTGGATGGAACAGTAGTTAGCTAACTTTATTGGAGTGAAAAATGTGTCCCAGTGTTTCAGTCATTGGTACTGCACAAACATTTGGTAGTCAATGGTTTCTAGTTGTTTTTGCAATCCATACCTGAATGGTAACTAGACTGGTGTATCCTGTTCTAACCTGCACTATGATTGTAACCTTGGTATTAATGAAAGTGAAATTGATGATGGAATGATCATATCATTTTGTATGGTTTTAGATCCAACACAATAACAGATGTCATGCAATGGTTTAATCACTATGTTTATATTATTTGGACCCGTTCTGTGTAGTTTAGAACAGTAAAAACAGATCACTGCTTAAACTTCCTAAAGGGTCTATATGTGGCTCATGCATCAGTTCCTCACATTCCTAACTATATAACTTATGTTTACATTCATTCATTTAGCAAACACACTCATGCAGAGCACAATCCACACTTTAAACAGTGAAACTGACACAAAGCTTGGCTATATGGGTGAATTATATTTAGAAGAATTGCAAGGATTTATGACCTAAAAACCACAGCCCTAATATAACTTGATCTAGTTAAACAGTTACTGGTATAATGGTATTTTTACTCACAAAACCATGAAAGGATAACACAAACATTTACAGAAAAAAAGAAATGTCTAAAGTAGTTCATAGTAGTTTACTTAAACTGAATAACTGAATCTAAAACCTACAATTTAAAGGGTTAAGTACAGTCAAAGATTCCTTCCATTGGTCAAAGAGTGTTTCGTTATTACTGTTGCTGTGGGAACCAGTGTGTGGTTTGGACCATGTTAGTGGGAAGCTACTGTAATGGAGGATAATGTGCTTATACACATTGCAGTGAGAGACCACATGGGGTGTTCTTTTCAGGTTTGCTGAACCTGTAGGGCAAAAGACAAAAGCAACCACTGACCCCTTTCAGCTACACAACAGACCTTTAACTTCAACAACTGGGCTTCACCTTTATTGGAAGCTTCTCACCCTGTTAACTCTGGGGTCATCGAAGCAGAGCAGTGCATTAGGTTATTTACTTGTTTGTTTGGCATGAAATCTAGTGATAAACAGCAACAACAGCATAAAGATGCAGCTGATAAAGTGTGCATAGGGCATCTATCCAAAGGTAGAAATTGCAGTCTCTCTCACTGAGTAGATCTTAAAATTTACAATGTTTGTACAATGTACAAGTTTATGCTCATAAGTGTGCATCTATACTACTTATTGTTGTAAAAGTTGGAAATTATAGAACCACATGTTCTCTGAACACCATGTTTTCTGGACTAAATTACAGTCAGTTTTTTATTTAATATTTATTTATTTTATCCCCAAATTTTGCCAGTAACTCAACCCTGTTAGGGTTCAATATGACACCAGGAGGGTGAAGACAAGCACATGTCTCCTCTGATACTACATTGCTGGGCAACCAACACACTCAGAGGAGAGCACTGGGTCCCCAGCTCTGAAAAAACGGCTAACAGTCCCCTGTGCTGACCAGCTTTGCACTGGGGTATGATGTGGAGAGAGAGAGAGAGAGAGAGAGAGAGAGAGAGAGAGAGAGAGAGAGAGAGAGAGCACCTTCTACCCATCCAGAGAGAGAATGTCCAATTTTGCTCTCTTACTCTGGCTGCTGATGGCAAGCAACATGACCTGGGTTTCTAACCTGCGATCCTTGGATCATAATGCTAGCACATTAGACTTATCTTTCATGGGTTTCTTGGATTAAACACAGAATCTTATTTTGGTTATTTATTATGTATATTTTTTCCTGACATCTGTTTGATCAGAACAAAACTCTGATCTGTTTCATTGACAAAATATTGAACCTCTTGGAGCTCTGGAGTCGAGATATGTTTGTGTCTAAGAATCTAAATATATCCATATATGTTTACAAATCAGTGAGACGTTGTACAGTGTTGGTGTCTTCAGTAAATTCAGAGCTTACATACTTTGGTATTTGCCTGCATATGGGCAATAGTGATGTTGTGAGAGGGGATTGCAGTATGTGTTGTGTGTTGCCTGAGGCCTGTACAGATTATTGAAGGTATAGACAGGAAACAGGAAGCTGTGAAGTTTTGAACAATGTGTGAAACACAGGTCATTTGAGATGCCTTATATCAAACTATAAGTACATCATGTCTAAAAATACATATTCACCAAAACCCCATGCATATCTATTTGAAGGTTTATTTTTCTTATATTGTTTGGATTGTTTTACATAATAACACATATATTGGAACAGTTGGGATTGGGATGAAACTGTGGGATAAAGAGACAGTGGGGAATTTGCCTAATATTACAGTATTAAATACAGTGCATCTGGAAAGTATTCAAAGTGTTTCACATTTTATTATGTTACAGCTTTATTCCAAAATTATGATTAAAATAAAGCCCAAGATTAAATTCATTTCCCCCTCAAGATACTACACACAATACACCATGATGACAAAGTGAGAAATATAAATAAAACACAAAAATATAACATGTACATAAGTATTCACAACCTTTGCCATGACATTCAAAATTGAGCTTAGCAATTTGTTTTCACTGATCATCCTTCAGACATTTCTACAGTTTGATTGGAGTAGACCTGTTTAATGGACATGATTTGGAAAGGCACACATTTGTTTATATAAGGTTCCATAGTAGACAGTGCAAATCCAAAACAGTCAATTTTGGAACAAGTTTGTAGCATAAAAAATGTGCAAAAAGTGAAGCACTGTGAATACTTGCACTGTAATTAGTGCATTTAAGGGAAGGACTGGACATTAAGTAGCTGTTTGGAGTGACACACCACCCATGCCAGTCTACAGGTGTATAAAGAAGTCCTGGCCACAGAGCCTGAGAAAGTGCAAGAGACTCAAGGGACTGGCATTGTGCAGAAAGAAAGAGTGTACAGTATAAATCTGACAATACAGGGATTGTTTCTGGGGTCCTGAATGCTTTGTTGTGTTAGATTCTCAGTTTGAGTTAAGCATGAAGCTTTCAATTTTGGATGTGGCTAAAAGTTTGGTTGGTGAGTTAAAATTCCACTTGCTTGATGTCATGCATGCCTCTATACTGATGAAAAGTCATTTGTATCTGTGTCTCAGTGTGTGTGGTACCCTGCAACAGACTGGTGCCCTGTCCAGGGGATATTCCTGCCTTGCATCCAATGATTCCATGTAGGCTCTGGATCCACTGTGACCCTTTTCAGATCGAAGCAGATAAGATAATGACTGACTGACTGACAAAGTATTGGGACACTTATATATACATCCAATTAAAATGTATTTGTAGAGCACTTTTACAGTGATGTTGTTGCAAAGCACCTTTACAGAAATCAAAAATAAGAGAAAAATCATTCAACGTAGAAATATATATTTTTTAAATTCCAAGGAACCAAGACTCATAAAGGGGGACCCATCCACCTCTGGTCAAACTACTTATAGATTATTGATGTTACTGCACCACCACATTACACATGAAGGTGCTTTAATGACATTCTAATCCACAGGCATTTATACGGAGTTTGCTGTTTTGCAGCTACAACTGCAGGTATTCCTGTATTTATTGAGTCAGCAGAGTACTGGCAACGTATATGCGGCCTTGCTCTTTTTTTGTGCTGCATAAATGCCACTCATAGATAATCATGGAATATTTATGAGGGTCAGCGGTGGCATCCTACTACTCTTGAATTCAGTGAGTTCTTCATAATCACCCTTTCTGATTAAGATATGTGTCCCAATACTTATGTCCATATAGTGCATATATACACACATATATATGGTAAAATATGTAAGGGAGTAAAAGTCTTTTGAGCTGAAATGGAGATCCTTTGGCCTTGTAGATTTATGGTAAAAAATGGAAAATGTTAATTGAGGAAAGGTCTATGTATTAATGTTTATTAATAAATTTACATGTTTTATTTGCTCACAAATACTGTTTCCCCAGTGTCCTCTTCTTTGAAACACATTATTTGGTAGACCAAATAATGGTCTACCTATGATATATAGTATACAATTTGTACCACTTGTTATTGCCCAGGATCTCCTACTTGTTTATTGCGTTTATGAGAGTGTGCATTAACTTGTCATGGTAGTCCAGAATCCAACCCTGAAGGAATGAATGCCGGTGTATATAGTGGTGTCATATAATTCACCTAGAAGAAGACAGAGAGATTCCTTTGAGAAGAGCCAGTAATGGATTGGATGTTTCTGCCGGGGTAATGGGATCACTAATGCAGCACTGCCCACTGCTTAAATTTGTAATCGGATCCTCTCTTACTACAGTGATTTGTTTGTGTGTGCACTTGTAAGTGTGTGTAATTACCCTCTCCTCCCAGTCAATGAGGAGAAACCTGTGTTGTGTATTTGGTTCTTTGCAGTACAGAGAATCGCGTTCAGTCGCCCTGCCTAGCTAATTGCAGATTAAAAGCTGTAGTTATGGTCATTATGGGGCAGATGAGGCAAAGACATTTTGGAGACTCTGTCCAGATTGTACTCAGTCATTCACAAAATGTCCCAGAGGCCTGGCCATTCACAGACTTTTGCAGCAGTATGCCAGCGTATGATTAGATGTTTGTAAACGGCTCTGTGGTTTCTGGCCTAGCTGCTTTAAGGTTGTTTTATAGCTTTGGGAAAGAACAGGCAGGAAAGCAGTTGAACCGGCTTGGTGAGTCTGTTTAATCATTTTTCCTCAATTCCTCTTTCTGTGGAAAAATATCTGCCTGAACTAGTAGACTGTCCTTGCCAAGTGTAGCATGCAGATTTCAAACCAGCTTGCTTAGAAGCTGTATGTTTACATGACTTGTTTAATCATGTGGACTTCATGGGGACACCCCATGAGCTCCTTTGACTTTTTAACTTTTAGACATCTCCCCTTCATCTTAACTTTATTAAAAGACGGAGGTAATATAACTAAACTTATAACTGAAAAAAAGAAAGAAAGAAAAGAATATGCAAAATGTAGGTGATCTTACATTTTCCTCAAGCCCACTCTGATACAATAAAGATTTCATTTTTTAAAGGTACCTTTAGTCACCTTGATGACATTTTAGAATTGGAGACATCTTTACACATCCTATGGTGTGCTCTTGGGCTGAACTTGCCAGAATGACCTGATCTGGCCATGTTGGCAGTTTTTTTAAATGTTCGACACTAAATAATCTTCTGGAGAGTGAAACAGATGATTTTTGATTGTTTTCAGATGTTAAAAATCCAGACTCATGTGCATGTACAGCCTTCTTTCTGAAGGCATCAGAGAGCTCTTTGGCTTGTGTTAACTTCAGCTAAATGTGATTAATGTGAGAGAATGTTTTTCCTCACAAGAAAATTGCATTTCTAATTGCATTATGTTTTACAAATGACTTTGATTTACAAATGACTTATGACTAAGCTTAATATACAAGAAATCAAGGACTACATGACTGTAGAGTATACTGTAGGCCTGGGGAAATAGTGGAATAGTCATTTCACTGGCTGTAATGGACTGTTGGATATTCAGGTACACAACTCTGATTGTATAACTTTTATTTAAATCTTTCTGTTTCGATATGGTAGAATGACAAAAGGTAAGGGTGTGTTGTTTGGAAAAGCTTATCTCAGCATTGTGTTGACTCAGGGTGTGTTTGTTGAGCTTAAATGTCAAAGCCTGACTGCATTGACAGCAATGTAATTATTGTTTTACTTGATAATTAACCAGTCTGTCAATGGTAAATAACTATTAGCTCCACCATAGAAACAAGCCTGCTTACTTGTTTGATCTCAGGGACATGCACAGTTTAGCCATGAGCTACAATGGTTTTAAATTCTTTTCACTCTTAATGTTCTTTCTTGTCAGGCCGACATTCATACCGAGAGAGTTGCTCCGACGGGGGATAAATCGAGCAGTGCAGAGAACAGATTACTTCCGACTGAAGCTCAGCCCAGCCACGTTCCTGCAGAAGAGGCACAGAACCTTGCTCACGAGGAGCAGAACCAGAGAGAACAGGAAGACGAGCTTGAGTTTCCGCATGACCTTCTGCCAAGTATAGATCTAAGCACTGAGCTCGGCCTCACCTGGGGAGCTTCACTTGGGTAGGCCTCTTCCTTTGTTTTCCAGTGTCTCTCTATTGCATACACACATGCAGATGCAAACAGATTAAACAGAATCAAAGAATGTATTTGCCAGCATGTTGTTGGCACTGGGCAAGTTGCAGCAGGCTGTTGCTTTGGAATACATTGCAGTACTTTTTTTTTCTAAACTAATGTCAACCTTTCAGTCCCTATTATTTTTGCATACTGGTATACTGCTCAGGTTTACAAAATTTCTCAATGTACCCTTACACTTCTAATGAATTGGATGTGGGAATTCAGTGGAACACAAACTGTTGTGAAACTTATGCCAGTAGGGCACAAACCTACAGTTTTGGTTAAAAGATATTTATATGTAGTAAACTAAAATAACATCACATTTATCTGCATGTATATTCTCTTTCGGGGAATGATAACCTATGTTGTATTCTTTGAGTAGATTCATCATTAGATAATGTACGAGAGAGTACAGGTGATCTCGTAGCAAACATCTTGATACACTTTGATATACATAGCTTTTATGTCGTTATACATACCGTACGTATTGGTCCAAAAGGAAATCCGTTGAGAAATCTCTCCTTATATGTGACCTATTACTCTAACATTGTCTTCAGAGGGCAAATAAATGTGTCAGATAGAATGAATTTCCATGACTATATGACTCATTGTTGTGGAAATTTTGACTGGGGAAGTTATTGGCAGGCTTGTGCAAGAACATGTGGGTGGTTGAAGTGGTAGTGCAGGTGCAGTGTGAGCTTTGACTATTTGAATAATGGAACAGTCTACAATATCTTGACAAGACGACAGCATATTTGCTCATTTAATCTTGATAATACATGCTTGTCAAGATGGGGATCATTTTAGAGAGCCTAAATACAGAAGAACTGATCCTTCTCGGCCCATTCGAAAATCGGTGTCATTTCCTGTTTTACTCAGTCACTGCAAGCATACAAACGTTTTGCAGGCTTGCTTGAATAAGTATGCATTGACTCACGTTAATGTCGCTCTTCTACACTCTATGATGTTTCAATAATGCATATGTATATATGTGTGTACTTATGTGTGTACTTGTGTAAGTAGCAGTAAACAGGTGGGCTCAGGTGAGGAGAAGAATGAGCCATTGCCACTGAGTGAGCAAGTTAACCCCCTGCTGGTAGGACTGCAATATTACATGGAGTCCAGTCCACCAGTAGTGGGCCTCATAGAGAGGTAACAGGAAAAGCAAAATGGAGTCAGAGAGACATCAAGCCTACTGCAGTATTTATACTTATTTAAGTTCCAAGAACATCCTTGTTAGTAGGACTGAAAGTTGATTTGTTGGGTTGGGGTTACACAATTGGCCTTCGATTCACCTGAAGGAAGCAAGTTCCAACCCAGAAAACTCTCTTTAATCCCTTAAACCCAAGTTAAATACATTAATTATTAATCATAGAATTATATCAGTTATATAACTGTTTGCCACATTTTGTGGAGTCCCACAGGGTTATATTTTAGGCCCTATGTAACTAATGTCAATTATGACATGCCCATGAGCCTGAAGTCTCAGAACCCACTTCCAAAAGTCTTACAGTGCGTAATTAATTATCTATATCAGTGTATGTTTAAAGTTGCAATTCCTACTGACAAACTATTGTCATTTATTAATCATTATATTAACACATTATATGATGAGCTCATGAAAGCATCTTCTTGAATCCCCCTAAACACAATAAGAAAAGTGGTGTTATCTTAAACACCCATTTGATGCAGCATATATCTCTCTGTCTCCTTTGTGTGTGTGGAGTGTGCTTGCTCATGCACTGTTGTCTTACACTGCTGTGCCCTGAATGGAGAGTCTGAGTGCTTTATTCACTGTCTGAGATTGGTCTCCATTGTTGGTGTGGACTGAGAGAGTCTTATTTTGACTTGATTTATGATGAGCTATGCTGAAGCACTCTTTAACACTCTGGCTGTGTGCTGTGTAGTGAACATCTGCCTGATACCCCAGATCCCAAGTTAGAGAGATGTTGATGTTATCCAGAGTATATACATGTTTGGGCTTATGGATTTTAAAAGTACAGAAAGCATGAGTGTGATCTTTTTATTAATAACCATATAAGCCATTAGCTTATATTTGCTTATTTTTGGATCCACTTGGATTAGCTTATTCTCGGCATGTTAGCCTGTTCAACTTGCAAAGCTTAATAGTGTGAAAAAACAACACATTCTTGGTTACAGTGTGTCAAACAGCTTTAGTGTGTTAAACAGCTGTTACATAGTTGTTATATGTTCAGTCGTGGTACAGTGCGAAATGATCTAAATATGTTGAAATATAACAGAAATTTTAATAGGTATTGAAAAAAAGAAGACAGAATGAAAACAAATGAGGACTGTAGTTATTGGATATATGTACAGAGAGCACAGTGGGGAGTGGATGCATTACAGTAGGCCATGCAGGTTTGTGCCAAAGTTTGTCTCAGGTATGGTATGCAAAGTCACATACATAAAGGCAAAGCCTGCGTATAAACAACCCTATCCTTTCCACATCTGTTAGAATGTGCTATTAAGGTTTTTACAGGAGTGGCAGCTTTTTAGTGAGGATCATCTGTAGTGAAAACACAGGGGCATGAAACAGCTTGTTCTCACAGTACACAGAATGACATTGTCAGGTACAGCTGGAAGGTGACCTTGTGATCAAAGCTATCCAATGAGGGGAGCAGAACCACTTTGGTTTGTTTTCATTTGTGGTTGAAGATGCTTGATTACTGTGAAGTTCACCTGGCAGACAGACAATATGGACAGAAAATCATATCCTGATATATTTTAGCTGAATGTATGATATACAATATGGTATAAGATGTGAAATATTACAATACAATGTGAAAAATGGCATGCTCCCTCCACAAACAGTGCAAATGGTGCCAGGGGGTGGATCAGAACACAAATTCAAAGTGTTTTCGCTAACTGAAGCAGAATTTTATTCAAAACTTTAAAACTTTAAATATCCCAATATTGATATAAATGTTTATATATTGCCCAGCTTTAGTAAATAGTGCCCTCTATGGCACTAAAGGGGAGGGGCATATCAGAAGAAAGCACAGGCTAATAAAAAGATAAAAAAAAATAAATAAAAGAATAATCATTAGATTGATGATGATGCACTGCCCTTTCTGATTCCTGCTTTACTAGGGGTGTGTGACTTTGGTTTGTGCTTTGGTGCCGGTCTTGAATTGTGACTGTGAACTTTTGACCAAAATAAGGTAAATGGATTGCTTTTTAGGGCAAAGCAGTATGTGAATGTGCTTGGTGTTCTATAATGAAAGTCATTTTTTCCTGTGTGGAATAATAAAATCAACCTGTCATGCTGTGATTTTGCATGACACCCTGCTCTGCCTGTGGAGTGTAGTGGAATGGTGTGCTCTGACTGCAGTTTGGAATTGCTGTGTTGAATGAACAGCTGTGTGCTGAACACAGAACTGTATCTCCCTACATTCTCTATTGGTGAATCTCATGCAGCCATGATGGAGACCCGGTATCCACAGAAAGCCCATCTCTACAACATCCGCATTCAGCTGGAGTGATTCAGGATCCATGGCTATCACAGCAGACTTCAGTCACCCTGCTGGACCTCGAACTCCAAGAAGCCTTTCAAAAATGCGAGGAACAAATGGCCTCTTTTGGCATAACGTCTGACACTTCAGACACTCCCTACACGACAGATCAGACTGACAAATGTCTATCAGTGCCTCTGCCTGAATCTGAGGATGAAGATGAAGAGCAAATCAAGCATGCAGCTGTCAGTGAGCATCCTGTGTCATCACCACCGCCCCTTGCTGAATCTCAAACAGGATGTGACATGAGTTGCCATGGAAATACTGGAGCGAAAACAAATGATGCAGTAGATTTTAGAGAGAAGGTTGTGTTCAGCTTCAAAGACTATATACTTGGGAATAAGCAACCAGAGATGGTCAGTGTTGAAGCATCCAATGAAGGAACATTAGGAAACCGTGTGGAAAGCAAGGCAAAGATGGAACATAAGAAAGAGACTTGTATAGAATCAGAGACTGACAGAACTGAAAAGACACAAGAAGAAATACTGAAAAAGAGCTCAGTCCCTGAAGCTCACGCTGAGGTTCAATCAAAGGAAACACATGCAGTATTGGAATCATTTAATATGGTTACCTCACTAGATAACCAAGACTCACATGAGGAGGTGAGTACAAATACACAGAAGGATATAGAAGACATCCAAATAATGGGTGTCCTTAAAGAACCACATGACAGTTATGCTGAAGCCACAGAAAATGTTATCACTACTGTTATAAGCACCAGATTAGAGCCATTAATTGAGGGTTCACCAGTCCATTCTTTCACAGAGAATGATATACTTTCTCATTCAATTTTGAACTCAGAAGCAGACGCAAAATCAGAGAAACAGGCCCTAATTTGTACACAGACTAAAACAAACACTGAACCTATGACAGATTCAGATACTCAAAATGGGGCAGCGGACATCCTGGAACAGTTGGGGCTTCAGCCCATCTGCTCTCCTGCTCCAGAACTTGTGTCTGACCAGGCTCATTTTACCCTGCTGGAGGCTACACCTGCCCCCTCACTGGACCATCTGCATGATACACAGCAGCAGCAGGGTGACCACAGTCAGACAGTTGAATCCAGAAAGTCAATATCAGAACATGAAACCACACACCACAACCATTCAATAGGAGGGGTTGACGATGAGAAACATGTGCCTGGGGCATCTGCCAATACCACTGTGATTGATTTTGAATATTCTGAAGCCAACCCAGAACATGGGCATGAAAAGAGTTGCAGTTCAGACACATGTCCTTTGGAGCAGGAGAATGTCTTTTGTTTAGGCAGTGAAGTTGGCGTGTACACAGTAGTGCGGGGGAACATGGACACTCTCAGCAGAGCTGGTGTTACAGAGAAGGAAGAGGAGGAGGAGAGTGCCCTTGAAGAGGCTTCAGCACCGGCCGATTCTGCGTTGCCACTGACAACACCCACGATGACAGAAATGATTGAATGTGAGCGAGTGGGAGAGGAGATTGATGATGCAGACCAGAGAACTGCAGTAGAAGTAAAGGCATCAGCAAAAGAAATTTTAGTCACAGAACTACACAAACCAGATAGGTCAGAGATTTTTAAGGATGAAGAGATTGGAATTATTGCAGAAGAAAAGTGCCTAAATGTTCTAATCTCTTCAGAGACTACCAGCTCACCTGCAGAGGAAGCAGAGAAGGTAGAAACCATGTTTGAAGGGCGTTGTAGCAACAGAATGCCACACAGCTCTGAAAAGGATGAAAAGAAGGGAGGAGGTCCGCCAGTTGATGGCTCCCCAGAGACGGGCACACTCTCTGCAACTGCAGAGAGGGAGACAGGCGCAGTAAATGCTGAGGACAGGACTGTGATCAGTGCCTCTCCGGTAGCGCTTTACGACAGACGTGACTGGAAGGGAAAGAGCTCTGAGTCACTGGAGAGAAAGGGAGAGGGAGGGACAGAGGCGAGAGAAGAGGAGGGGAGAGAGAGTGAGCAGGGAGGAGAGCAGACTTTATTCAGGCAGCAGGCAGCCCACACCAAAGGACTGTCATTGATAGAGATTGAGACGCATCCAATCCATGACAACCCACAGCCAATTGTGTCAACGCAGCAGAGAGGTGAGTCCGTCACTTCCGTCACAACATGCAGAGCTGAAACAGCCTTACCTTCTATGATCAGCAGCAGAACAGAAGCCTGCAGCTCTGCAAATCTCTCCACTCCTCTGTCCATCTCCACAGAAACTGAGAGAAAGGCACAGACAAAAAACGAGGCTCATCTGAATGAGAGTTTGAGTGCATCGCAAGGAAAACTGCCAAGCAGTGATATATCACCTCTTCCAGCAGCCTCTGCAGATGGTAAAGATTCCGCAGTACAAGCCAGTGATCAACAGGTGCAGAGTACTTTGTGGACTCAAACTCCGGACAGTGGCACACAAAAGGTCAAGAAAGGGACAAAAAAAGAAACGAGTCAGGGGACTGAAATTCAGCATCCCTTGTCTACATCTCATCTAGAAATGAGGGATGTTACTGGACGTTTTAGCAATGTGGAAGATATTCCATGTGCAAAGGAGAATGTGGACCCTCCAGGGGACCAGAAAGGTACTACGTTGTCCAAGGTAACTGGGTTTGCCTCTCTGCCACCTCTGACGGTCCATGAGAATCTACATCATCCAGTAAGTGAGACCAGCTTCAGCTTCCAGGGTTTTTTGAGCATTGGCCAAGCAGAAACTCTCCAAAAGACAACTAGTGAGAGTAACAGGGAAGCTCTGGGAACAAAGGGATACGTTGCAGTGAATGAAAATGTTCAAGATGATAAAAGTAAAAAAGAAAATGATGCAAAAAATGAAACTGGCAATGGCATTGTGATGAGTTCTGAAGAAATATTTCCACCATCCCCAGTTACTAATGAGAGTATTAATGGTTTGAAGACCACTGAGGCGAACAACAGTCTTGAAATTCTTCAGAAAAATGAAGGAGAGAGCCAAGCAAGGAATGAAACTCTAGTTATCACTCTGGATAGCCGAGAAGATGCACTTTCATTAGAGCCTAACATTGAAAAAAGAACTTTATTGCAGGATACTACTGTTAAAGTGGAAGAAAGTGATCAGAGTCTTTCCACCAGTGTGTTGTGTCTGGGTGGAGACCCCATTGTGTCTGATGGAGATGGAGAGAAAAAGACAGGGTCCTTGGTCACTACAAAAAAAGAAGTGGAAGAAAAGGATGGAAAAGGTACACCGCAGGACTCAAAGCCAGAGTCAAATTCACTGGGGGGTGTTTATGAAGAGTGCTCTGTCAAGTTTGATGTTACACCTGTCTCTTTGTCTGTGCCGTCTTCTGAGGGCTCTGAAACAGAGAATGTGCTCCCTGTTCAGTCTACTGACAGTACATGCAAATCCCAGCAGAGCCAGATATTAAAACCTGAACAACCCCATGAGATTTCCAGTGGATGTCATCAAATAAAACCTGAAGAACACGTTCAAGACCTTCAAAATCAGACAGACTTGGGTCACGAGAATGGAGCAGTCCAAGAAATTTCCATGGATGCTTTGGGGACAAAAGACCTTACTCCCCCTGCTGTGGATGTGCTTGGTCTAGTGGAAGGAAATACTTCCTTGCCCAACATTCAAAGCGATCCTAAAGTGCCTATTGTGCTCAGGCCGCCTGGCCCTATGCTGAGTCACATAGAGTTCATTAACGACTGTGATGTTTCCGTCCCAGGAAAGGAAGCGCATTTCAGCTCTGACCATAGCAACAGCAGCACTCTGAACAATGGAAGTGATATTGAAGTATGGATGAGAGGTGATGCTGTAGGAAAAACTAAAGAACACTGTAAGACTGAGGAGGGAATGGGAGAGAAAAATCAAGAGGATGTCTCCTTCTGTACAGATGTATTGGCAGCTGATATGATAACTGTTCCTGATTGCTCCATGCAAGAGTCCCAATTACTGCCTAATGAACTAGAACAGCAGGAGACTAGTTTGGTAGGAGAGAGTCTAAATAATAATGCAAATGCAAATGAGAGGATAAATGTTATGAATAGTGTGGATATCGAAGGAGGAAAATCTGCAGTGGATGTCACAGGATGCTCAGAAATGCAGTTAAATACTGGCAAAAAAAGAGATTCAACCATTATACTTGCAAACGGCATAAGTGGTACAAAACAAGAAACTGTGCAAAATGTTGAACTCTTATTACTTACTTCTCATCAGTATGATGACGAATGTTCTGAAATACGTGATACTGTTTCTAATTCCGGTAGCACTAAACTGGACATGACAACAGCAAATACATTTGACCTTTTCTCAGAAAATGCCGGCTCAGTATTTGTCAGGGCTGATAATAAGACCTCAGGATCTGCTATTGCTACACATAATTCCTTATCAGATACAGAAAGCTTTATTCCTGAGGAATCCTCAAGGACTGAGTCTGTCAAATCTGTCTCCGCTGTCACAGCACAACCCAGCTCTGACATCAACACAACTCTTAGCTCCATGTCTACCAATGCTGTCAGAGATGGCACAGTCGCTTCAGCAGGGACTCAACAGCTTATTTTGGTGAACACAAATGAAATACATGAAGAACGTTGTGAAGGAGAAATAGGAGTAATAGATTTACTTCAGCAAGAAAAGACACAATGTGTAGATAAGGAACAATCGAGTACAAATGAACACAGTTCCACTGATGATGAAAAGAGTTGTGATGAGCAGTCAACAAATGCAGAGAAAGAAAAGGTGGCTAAAAACCTTAACACAGAGAAAATAAGCACTTCAGAAGAGCAACATGAGAAATATAGTAAATGTGAGGAGGAAATGGAGAAAGAATATGCACATAAGAAGCATAAGGAGCATGAGGGAATGGAGGAAGAAAAGGACGGCAAAGAAGAAAAACACTTAGATGAAACGGTTCCTGGAAAAACTTTAAAGGCTACTGTTCTGTCTGATCCTGGCTTAGTCTTCCCAGGGCTTCTAAATGAAGACCAGAGCTGTGGTAGGTCACTGACTGAAGGCACTCTTCCATCCATGGATCAGAATCTGTCTGCAGCACTACCAGCGGTGCAGGAGTCATGCTGTGAGATTAATCACACAAAAGATCAGAGAGAAGTAAGTGAATTGGATAGGTCTTTCCTGAATATGAATTCTCAACCTGCAGACCTACAACAACCACAGGAGTTAGTGAAAACCACAAACACAGTGCTGCATGATGGTTTAAAGGAACATGAAGGTGTTCGTCAAGAAGAAGCTATGATTGACTGTCATAATTCCGAAAAGGAAATCAAAAGGATTTCATACAGTAAAGTAGGAGACGAAAATGCCTGTAGTGGTCTGGCAAATTCGGAGAGCGTCCCATTGCTAGGAGACGATAAAAACATTACTGAGGGTGAAACATGTCACGATGAAAAGAAAATCGAAAAAGATCTCAAAACCAAAATAACAGACCCTGGAAATGTATTTTCCTTAATTAAAAATATGTCATCTGTTTTGAGTGAACATAGCGCAATGAAATACAGCAACCAAACAGATGTTAAAGTGGAAATAGAAAATCAAGGGGATAATCCTGAAAGTCCTGAAAGTCCTGAAAACACAGAGGTCAAATCGGAACTAGTGGGGTCTTTAAATGAAAATGATAGCAAACTTCTGATGTGTACTGCTGAATCACAGGTCAAAGCAGAAGAATCTGAAAATCAGGATGATGCTGTACCTGAGTCGAGTAAAGCAGCAGAACTGGCTTCAAATGATTCAGCAAATTCAATGGAGATTTCCAGCAGCTCACACAGAGAAGAGGACCAGTCTTTTAGTGCGGTCATCCTAGGCAACAAGTGTTCCAAGGAATGCAACCATCAGACTGACAATGTACTGGCAATTGTTCCTGTAACTCCTGAAAGCCTGTCTAAGGAGGGTGAGGCAGAATCTATTGTACAGCTTGCTCTTGTGCATACCCCTGAGATTGTCCCTCCCTTGCTGGTTCCTGTGCTCCAGAAAAAAGTAGAGAGTGAAAATGTGGATGTGGCCTCTCAAGACATAAACATTGAGATGGTAAATGAAGCTCAGTCTCACCCAGTAGAGCTCCCAGTCCCATTATCTACTCAGAATAGTCAGACTGAGGCCGAGACTTTGGACAGTGTGGACTCCGGCATATCACCAAACAAGGAGATGCAGAATCCCATCCAAAATGAGCAAAAGGACACTCAGTTATTGAGTTTGAAAATCTGTACTGGGACTGAAGAAGAGGTCACAAATACAAAGATACAAACAACTATTTCATCAGAGGTTAAACAGATGGAGAAGGATGAGGTAGGTCAATGCAGTGAGGAGAAAAGAAAGAATGAGAATGCAGAAAACAGGAAATTCAGAGAAATGTGTGAAAGGGCAGAGACCAGGTCATCAGAGCCTGATCTTAAAGACAGAGAGGAAGGAAAGGAGAGGGAGTTGCCTGAATACGTGGAGAAGAACTCTATGCCTACAACAGTGAAAACAGCGTCAGTTACCATTGATGGACTGGATTCTGAAACAAAGCAGGACTCTGTCAATGAATCATCATTGTGCCCTGAATCAACTGCTGTCTCCATGGTGACAGATTCACAGGACTCTTCTCAGATATTATGTAATACTTGTGCACAGTCCAGTGAGGAGGCTACCATGTCCTTTATTGATATTCTGCGTGAAAATGCCTCAGGAATGTCAGAAACTGAGGATGGAAAGAGCCTTGACTCAACATGTCATTCACATGGAGATGTGGACTACATTCTAGTCAGCAATATAAACCAAACGGGAGTGACTGCTGGTAGCGAGGAGAAAGACAAGGGGAAATCGGGGAGCGTTTTAGATAGCACAGGCCCAGTTCTTAGCTCTTCAATGGAGATCACTTCAGAGATGAAGAGACCTGTTACTGGATCTTGTGAGAGTTCAGACTGGGTCAGAGAGATGAGAGAGGCAGTGTCCATCTCTCAGGCTCCACAGGAGTGTAAGACTGAGATCCATCATGGACCTGCAGAGAACAGGTACTTGGAAACTGCAGCCTTGAAAACTGTTTATAGTGTAGCTGTGTGGGAGAGGGCTTATGTAACCATGATGAGATACTGATGTTAGCATTTGGCATAGAAAATACTGTATCTACTGCGATTCAATCAGTTTCTGTTTCCAGTTACAAACAGTTAAACAAGAATAGACACCAACATTATAGCTTTCACATGCTTCATAACTTATTTTGGTGGTTTAATGCGCGTGATGTCTTGAGTGAAAATGGAGACTAGTGCAAGTACTCCTAGAGCCCATTATCCCTTGAAGGTGACCTCAGCAGTGACATCAACTCTTGCCCTTTAGGGCAAGAAAGAGCCCATTCATATACCAATCCACAAACACAACGCACCCTCACACAGCCTGTAAACAATTGCTGATAGGATCTTTTGTGTTGTGACATTCATCATCTCTTGATCCGCTTTCTATATTTGTTTTCTTTTTCTCCCAGACCGTTTGAGACCCTTGACTCGCCTCAGGCTGATGTAGACTTCCAGACACCAACTGAAGAGTGCATCCCTCCTGTGAAAGAACAGCCAGAGGAGCCACTAGATAGCAGGTAAAAGCATTCTGCAACCACACCACCACCCAGAGAGGCTTTTTACCTAAGTCATTGCAGTAATTTGAGTTTATATGCAATAGTTTGCTTTTTTTCCAGAAACTGGCTTTAAAGGGATAAGCCACACTAAAGAAGCAATGTTGCCTTTTTGGTGTTGACATTCTGATACGATTTGACTGTTAGAGTTTGTAATCTCCTTCTAAGTCTGATTCAGGACTGGGGTAAAGCTCCAGATGGCTTGAGTTTAAATCACGGAAGTGATCGGATTAAAATAGTATCTGTCTTCTAAGCCCTAACACACATCTGTAGACTACACACAAAGCGCTGCTGAGAGAATACTGGCCCTCCTGGTTGCTAAACATTCAGACCTCAGGGTATAGTGGCAGTTTATGCAAGAAAATGACATCATTACTGAAAGGTCAGAGAAGTCAGTCTTTTGACAGCGGATGTCTTAATGGAACAT
The DNA here is from genome assembly GCA_034509495.1 of Acestrorhynchus altus. Lineage (NCBI taxonomy): Eukaryota > Metazoa > Chordata > Actinopteri > Characiformes > Acestrorhynchidae > Acestrorhynchus > Acestrorhynchus altus. The sequence goes on along the minus strand of CM067506.1, from coordinate 23,201,502 downwards.
AGAAAGGTAAGTTAATGTAACTTAAAAAGCAGTGTCTCTAGCAAGTTCTTACTACAGGAAATGGAAATAGTCTATGTACATATGCTGAGATTGTTGGATTTCAATGTAGATAGTATATTATTATCTCTGTTTTCTATGCAGTTTTATTTTCGGTGTGATAAGGACATCCACATGTTTGACATAGTATAATATTTTTCAGTCTTTCCTAACATAAGCTTTAATAACTGACCTTCATTTTTTATCAGAATGTTTTCTCCATTATTTTAACATAAAAACCTTATATATTCATTTTTGTTGTTTTTGACTTTATGACATCTGGCTGTTGTTCTTTGCATTGTGTCAGAATCTTTTGATGAATGGACCAATTAGAATGGCAGATAAAGGAGAAGGAGAAGGGATCAGTGTAAAGAGATTTTATTCCTTGTCATTTTGAGGCATGTCTATTGGTCCATACATCCTTAAATGTTGACACAATATAAAGAACAACTGCAAGACTTCAGTTACGTAAAAAAGTGAAATGGAGATACTAGGTTTTAGGTGACATCTGCATTATTTACATATTATCACCGTCATTCAAAACCTTTTTCTTTTTCACTTTTTGATATAATGTAAATCTGGCTGTTGAATGTGTATGGAAATATAATAATGGACCAGCAGAAAAGTTTTTTTTCCTTCTGCTCTAAAGCTGTTTGAGATATGAGGATTTTGCATGACAGTGACAATATTCTCCCCTGTTAATTCTGTACTCTGTTGAGGAAGAATCTCATACCTAGCACATAAGCAAATTAAACACTTGCTGCTTGTCAGTCACAGCTTTTGACTGAGCACTTTACTAGAAGAGATCAGAGGCCACACATGACAATTAGATTCACTTATCTATAGTTTAGCTGTTAGTTAACATTGGAAAGTACTGGTGTGTTGGTGTTTCAGTATCTTAAGTATGTGCCTGTTCTACTGTAGCTGTTAGATTCTCTCTGGCTCTCCCTCAGACTTGGACCACAAGGAATTTAGCCAGCATGCATGAGTGTATGTGTGTGTGTGCGAGACTGCATAGCCATACATATGTGTTTGCTATTTGCACCAACACCCTCTCATGAGGTCATTCCTAGAAGCCTGTCAGTCTAGAACAAAAGGCATAGTGCAGAAGCACTCTACTGTGAGTGAATGAGAGAGAGAGAGAGAGAGAGAGAGAGGGAGACTGTCTGAGGTATTTGGAGTGCAGTGGCTACAGAAATTACTCTCCATGCTGTACTGTACTCTCCCTCAGCCTGGTGGACTCTGTGTTTGGTAAGTCCTGATCTTACTGTGCTTGTAAGACGTTAAAGTCGATTCTCTTCCGCTGTACTGTTTCATCGCACCGGCACACACTGAAGAACTATGTGGGCATGCTAAGTACTGTTAATTACAGCTTGTATGTGCTGACCTCAACAGATGGAAGGTGGGAGGTACTGTATGTTAAGGAAAGTGGGAGGGAGATAACATGTAGGAGCATGATTAAATGTGTCACAAAGAAGCTTTACATCTCTCTTCCGCTCTCTGTCTTTCTTTCTCTCTCTCTTATTCCTATGTTCAAACAGCTAATTATTATGCACAGTCTGATCTCCCCAATCAGTATGTGTTGACAATGTTAAACGCCTCTGTCAGCAGAGAAAGTAAAGTATGCTGTGAAACGGATTCATAATACATTACGTATCTAGTCATCTTTCCAGCTCTTTCCACTACGCCTAATATAAACGTGTGCTAGCTGGCTCCAAGTGGATATATACACTTGACATAACAATAATAGATGGTTATTCTCCCAAATGTGGTCAGCAGCTTTTACTCGCAGTCTGATTAATATATTTCTTACTGTTTTGTATGTTGGTAGTTGGACTCACTAAAGTTGGAAAAACATTAATCGAACAAGCAGCATCAACTAGCCCGTTCACCCTGTTAGTGACCAACAACCACAGTGGCACACTGGGATTTTTCCTTGTTCTTCTGATGGCTAGTTCATCCCTGTTTAAGGTCATTATAGTGCAAAATCATCTCCAGAATTGGCCTTTGGCCTAAGTAGTGCTTTAGCTACAGTGTTGTATATAGTGTCACCAGACTCATCAATGCATTTTGAGAACCTCTTATTTTGTTAGACCAATTTTGTACTCTCTTAAAGTTGGCAATGATATGAAAGTTAGGAAGTTTTTTGACCATGTGCTGTAATTAGCCATGGCAGATGTTGCTGTAAAACATTTTTATAACGCTTTATTGTGTAGAATATGTGTTAACTGGTTCAATTCTAAACCTGAATCTGAATCTGGAGTAATTCATCTCAAATTCCTCTGTGTACATACAATAGATCATGAATGCCCAGATAGCTCAACTGAACCTCATTTATCATATACCCCATGAGAGGTGGTACCTCTTTATCCTCATAGAACACCCAAGCTGGACACTAAGCAAGTTGTTGAAGATACATATTGCAGAGAAATATGAGACTGACCAAAATAAATTGGGTGTGTGGAAGGGGCTGAGCGACAGTTGCTATGGAAACTGTATAGTAATTATCCAGTGTGCTATTGTGGCTGAAATGACTGTACATGCTGTTTGTCTTCTGTTTTGTCTCATCACTTGCGCTTTAGAAAATGGAAACAGCATCACTATATATAAAGATAGGATGTTTTTTAGGCGGTGGGCCCTGGTCAAGATGAACACTACACTGAGATTCAGAACCACCTCTCCTCCTCTCAAACCCAACCACACTGCAATTCACTGAAAACCTCAAGTCATTCTGGTTAATAGAGTCTGCTTCCGGAGGAGTGTGAAAAAAGACGTGTGACAGTGGCGACAGCACACAGCAGTGGCATTATTGTTGTTTTTATAGCTGCTAAAATGCTGGCTCACTCTGCTAATTTTATTTATTGCAGTCTGTTTGCTATTAAACACACTGTGTGCAGCTTAAGACCCATTTCTCAGGATACAGCTGTTCCCTAGAGATTAGGGTGTGTGAGTGTGAATGTTTATGTAAGCACATTTGTGTGTGTGTGTGTGTGTGTGTGTGAATGAAAGAAAGAACACTGTCACTTGGGCTTTTCTCTCAAGATTTTGTTCCTTCTGTATTTAAAGCAGCAGAGGTATTCAGGAAGAAAACTTCTCAGCAGATAGTAGTAATATAATGAAATGCTTTTCATCAAGCCTAGACAATTATGCCGGGTGGATGAGGCTCTTACATGTTGATTACAGGATGCCGTGTGTCTGGCAGGCTAGTGCTGTGCTATGTGCAGTTGCTGAGGGAGTGTGGAGGTGTGGAGTCTGGCTCCAATGAGTGAGGAGTATTTTTAGAGTCTGACAGGAGGCATGCCCCTACCATGAGCAGCTGGAGAGCCGCCTGTCCGATTAGAGCTCTTCTCTGATAACACCCAGTTGGGAATTTGCCAGCTTCCACTGGCCAATGCCAATCATGATGGATGACAAAAATAGTGGTGGGGTGCATTGTTCAAAATAGATACAATAAAACTTCATGTTTTTGCTTGGGTTTGATTCAATAATGCATCACATGTCATTTTTATTCATTTTTTTGTTAAAAAAACTCCAAAATTGTGTTTTTACAAAATGTGTTTTGATGTAAAATAAACACATTGTCTGGGACTCAAGGACCATGTCACCATGTACCAGCATTACTGCCAGTAGGGGTGTAAATAATACTGATATGCTTGACTTGCTTGTTTTGCAATACTGTGTCAATTCTCAGAATTTCTATCAATTTTAATGAATAGTTTTATGCATATGACATTGGGTTTTTATAAATTGTAATACATCACCTGGCTTACAGTATCATAATATTCTGCAATCCATTTAATTGTAACCCCTATACTATGATACATTTAGTACCATCAAGATTTTTACAATACACAGCCATAGACGCCTATAGTTGTTGGTGTAGTGTAGTATAACTACACCATCATCCCTGTGGCATATAGGGGTTTGGTTCCCTGACCAGGCAAGCACACCACTCTACACTAATAAACCTCCTGTGGCAAGACACCTGATGTGTCTTATTGTATGTTTTTATTAACATCTTCGTCTTACACTTATATTACATAATGATCATGGTTCTAAACTGAACTATATCTTATGTAGTAAAGTGCCCCTCCTTACCCCAGTGTGTATGTGTGTTATGCAGATCCTTGGAGAAAGAAGCAGCTGAAGAGAGTGAGACTTTCCCCTCTTTCCCACCACCCCCAGAGGAATGCCTCTTATTTCCTGCTCCCCCTGATTACCTGCTCCACGACAGCTCTGAGTTCCCTACCCCACCTCCCACACCCCCAGAGAGCGCTCCCTTGGAACCTGAGCTTTTGCCAGAGGCTGAGCCTGAATCCAAGCCTAGGCCTGAGCCTCACTGTGAGCCTGAGCCTGAGCCTGAGCCACCTAAGAGTAAACCTGAGCCAAAGCCTGAAATCAAGTCTGAATCCAAACTTGACCTCGAGTCTGAATTTAAGCCTGAGCAAGATCCTGAACCCAAGCCTGTACCCAAGGCTGAATCCAAACCTGACCTAGAGCCTGAAACCAAAACCGAGATTCAGCTTAAGTGTGAGCCTGAGCCTGAATGCAAGTCTGAATTCAAGCCGGAACCCAAGCCTGAATCAAAGCCTGAACTCAAGCCAGAACCCACGCCTGAATTCAAACCTGAACTCAAACCGGAACCCAAACCTGAATCCAAGCCTGAACTCAAGCCAGAACCCACGCCTGAATTCAAACCTGAACTCAAGCCGGAACCCAAGCCTGAGTCCAAACCTGATCTCAAGCAGGAACCCAAGCCTGAATCCAAGCCTGAACTCAAGCCAGAACCCAAACCTGAACCTACTCCTTCCTCTGACCCACCTCAGACCCAACCTACTCCCTCCACACAGCTCCAGCCTAAACAGCACCACAGCCTTCCAGCCAGGTATGCTGCTCTACTTCATTTTACACTGCTGAGTTGCATTTAGTTACTGTTTCATGATACACAGCGTCTCTGTTACATCTTCAGTTACAAAATGTTTTTAACTTCCTGTTCACAACAACATGTCCACACATTGTAGAGAGCTGTTCTTTTAAATTGTATTAGGGGGGAAAGAGGCACAAAGGTTTCCTGTTGATGGTGATCATTTGTTTATCACTGAATTTAATGAGGTTGCAGCTGTTTGTTTAGGAAAATGCAACCTCAGGTCAGACTCACTGTGGACAAAAATGACTATAGGCAAAAGGGGCTATTAAAAAGAAGAATTTTTGGCTAGCTGTGTATGTGAAACTAAAGTTGACCACCTATGTGCTTCCTTTGTACATAACAAAGGAGAGTGCTGAGTCACTACTAATGTTCTCTTTGCTCTCTAGCTGCCCACCTTAACCAACAAAGCTCTCTCATAGGTGCTACTGCTCTGTTCTCTCTGTGAGTCACAGACTCATTTCTACCATTAGAGACATCAGTCATTTGCAGCTGTGCGATGCAGGATTTGCTTGCTGATGAGTAATAAGAGCAGATTAAATTGAAGGCTCTGAAGGCTTTGAGCTGTGTGTTGAGCTCCACAGTGCTACCTCAGCATGCTGATCTTAGTCATTCTCATGAAAATGACAGCATGCGGTATTACATCTGGCAGAGAGATTAATGGGCTGCCAGTGTGCCAGAGAATTTCTCATGCACATTATGAATTTCACAAGATATGTTCAGGTGGCAAAAAAACTCAGCTCTAATGTTTGTTATTGAATTTTATTATTATGCATTTACATTTTGTGGCTTTACTTGCAGCTCTGTGGGATACCATCATATTCACAATTGCATATCCTATACCTGCACTGAAAGAGATTCAAAGAGCTCACTCTTTACTGTGAGCACTGTAGCTGCTGTGTATAGTACTCTATACACAGTACTATACAGATGACCCGTTCCCTTCCATGTGTTTGATATATCTGAGGTTTATTTGAACAGTGATCTCACTCTGGTTCTGTCAGTAGTGGCTCTTTGTTTGGATAGGGGACAGGGTGACTCAGCCATGTTGACAGACTGTGTGAGTAGCATGCAGTTCCCTTTCTAGTGGTAGGGTGCAAGTGTGCACCTTCCATCAGCACCACTGCCTGGCTAGGTTTGCACTCTGCTGCCCACTGCAGTATATAGTTAGCAAGTGCAGGTAGAAGAAGATCGATCTGCTGTTCAGGACCTGAAAATATTTGACTTATTATGTTTATTATATTTATGATTGTGCATAATGCTCAGTTTTTGTGGAATAATTTTTTTTTTGCATGCTTTCATGAAAAAATTGCATTGATAAATGAATGATTTTGTTTAACTGATACTTTATACTGCTATACATTTAGCAGCTTGAATATAATATGAAATAACCCTGAAAACTGGTCTCAGGTAGACATCTGCCTGATGCCAGTTGGGCCCAACTGTCCCCAATCCATCATTCAGCCTAATAAAAAATGATTTTCCTGCTGCATCCATTTCTCTCTAAATGGTCCATTAGGAGAATGAGGAGGGAGAAAAGCATCCCTGTCTGTCTATTTAACCGTAGTAGCACCCCAAGGGCATCCATTTCTCCCCCATACTAATTCACTACTGCAGTATTCTCTACCATCCTATAAATATGCCAACTCATCCTGTCTTCCTGTAAGCATAGTGAGAGTGTGTGTTGAAAATACATGGAGAGAAAATACATTTTGGGCATAATAATGTTGCAGATTTTCTGCAGATCAGTGTTCTGTACAAGCAAATCAAGACCAACAGGTTAAGCATAGTATACATATACCATAATTAAAACCTTCATTTTTTAATCTGTGATAAAATATTAAGAGAAAACCGGAGAGTCAAAATGGTACATATCAATCAACCTGTCAAAATATGAATTCAAAAATTAAGATTGAATTTACACTCAGTAGGGTACGCCCAATGAGTGGTAGGCCTGACAGGTCTTATATATGTTATAAGACCCTTTTATTCCACTGATATAATGATAACAAGTACAGTAATATGAAAATGCAATTACACCCCTTTACAGAGCAGTGAACTTAAATTATTAAGGACAATCAGACAGGCCTTTACACCGTTACACCACTTAGATTTGCCATTTTGTGAATGTGGAATGTTTCCTAGAAAGTTTGCTTTGTTTTCACACAAGGAAAATATAAGCTCTCCAAAATGGATTACAAGTCATGTGACAGTGCTCTGCTTTTTGGTCAGACCTGTCTGGGGCAGGAGCAAGAAATTAAATACAGGAGGATGGTGCTGTGTTTTAGACCAGTGCAGATTTCTGTGCAGTTTACCGTGGAACAACAGCAGAGAGGTCATTAATTCATAGCTGTAGTGATGCACAGCCATTTATCTCAAACAGTGCGCGTTACCTGATAACTGGGTTGAGCCCCATTTTCACCAAAATCAAACCCCTCTTTTGGAACTGGTCCGAGACCACCTTCTCTAAAAGGTCTCAGTGTGGTTGTTCTGGTCTGTGTCTTAGTGCGATTATTGTTTTCACACTTGCCCAGATTAATCACACCATGGGTGAAAACAAACCAGAGTTCAATGTAACCCAATTAATGCAGGTGTGAAAACACCCTTTTTACATTGTTAAATATTACATTAATCTTCTTTAAACAATATCCAGATATATTTTAGCTGAATGGCAATATATGAAGTACTATACATAATATGAAATGAAAAATACAATATGGAAAAATTAGGGCCCATAAAATCCTTCTTACGTCTTTTTACTATATTAAACAAATTGGATTTTCATTTATTTTTTATACAGACTAAGTCTTATGCTCTCTCCATAGTGATAGATAGATAGATAGATAGATAGATAGATAGATAGATAGATAGATAGATTTCCACAAGACTGAAACAGAAATTTGTATTAAAACTTTACAAATCAATATAAACTATATAGCCTCAGCCCATATCTTGCTGTGTTTATCCCAATATTGATATAAATGTCAACATATCGCCCAGCCCTACCATTCAAAATGTCTTTATTATTTAGATAAATTGTTTAGTTCATTTTTGTTAAGCAGTTGCTATAATACTGATATATTTAAATCATTTTAATGAGAACTTTAGCTTCAGTGTTTTGGAATAAATAAGCTTAAACAAGCTCTATTTAAAACATTTGGATGAAATTCGTATAAAACAACTATATATCAGAAATGATGTGAGAGCTTTGAAACCACATGTTGGCACAGTGCTACTTGGTTCCTGCTGCACCTGTGCACCAAACAAGAGTGTTAATCTGTGATTTATACTAGAAAGAAGAACATTAATGTTTCACACACCAGAAACAAGTAGATAAGCATGACTTCCTTAAATGTTGGGTGTAATTTTAATTTTGTAGCATTTATTGTCTTTACCATGATGCATCTTATCATGAAAAACACACAACTAGCCTGACCTAGATTCCATAAACCAAGGTTTATAAATCTTTCAGAAAAACCTGTCCCCCATATCTTTCGTTGGCTGCATCATTTGAAAATTTAATTGACCCATTTCCTGTCTGAATATAGACTGCAGTTACAGCACACGTGAAGTCCCCATATTTCTGCTGTTTCTCACTGCACTTGGTTATGCTGAGCAGCTGCAATTGTAGTTTATGGCTCTTTTTTTTGTTTGATGGCAAATATTTCCAACAGCTCAGTATCTTTCTGTCAAATAGCTTTTACCATAACACCATATTTAGTGCAGATACTAATGGACTTTGATAAAAATAAAACCAAAACAGGAGACAACACTTTAATATTGTGTGTTTTATTATATATTCTCATTTTTGAGTGTATTGGTCTGTTTCTGCCATGTTGGTTTGGTTTTAGTGGAAAAGTAGGTGAGACAGATGGGGGAAAGTCAGTGCCACGTCAACGTGCTTAGTTCATGCTGGCTCCCCGAGGAGCTGCATCACCTACATACAGCTTTAAAGTGACAGTTCTGTGAAAAATCCCATTTTCTTTTGTTTTTCAGCATTTAGACTTTTTAAACCATGAGTATGTGAGTATAACTATACATAGAAGTAGCTTCCAGCCTGAATTTTAACTGAATATTTCAATATTTTCACAACTACTTCTTATTTAAGAAACTATATAACCAATAACAATATACTGTATCTGAGATCACTTAACAACTCTGAGTGCTTCAATTTGAATCAGTATCAATTAATTTATCCATATTTCACTTATAATACTTATAGGTTTTTCAGCTCAATGACATGCAGAGCTAAACTATGCTACTGTGTGAGCTGTAAGGTAGCAGGTGTGGTGTTGTGAGGCAAAGCAGTCTTTAATAGCTTCAGCTGAGAATTGTTACTGTGCTTCTTGGAACTAAAATGGGCATTTTAACATGTTCTCTTGCCTCATAATCCACCAGTAAGAGCTGTTGGATTATACTGTTATCATATGAACAGATGAATTTTGGTGGGTCATCAACCTTATACTGTGTTTCTACAACAATAACTCAGTCACAGAATTAGTGCCTCTCAATATGGCCTTGAGATGCCAGATATCTTAGAATGGAGTTGTACAGTTTTCTAATGGTGTCCTGCAAAAATCCATCCCATGCAGTTTGTAGGAGTGGAGTGCTTATTGTGCATTCAGTAGCATCCCACACATTTTAAATTGGGGATAGGTCTGGCAATGCAGCTGCCCATGGCATAGTATCTGTGTTTTCAAGACAAGCTGTTGAGATGGCAGCAGAATGTAGACAAGTGTTGTCCTGTTGGAATTGTGCAGTGCAGTGTGCATTCAGAGAAGTTAGGTCCTGGTTGCAGGACCTTATTGGTGTAAGGTGGGGCTGTCAAAGTGCCTGTAATCTGGCATTGCACAAAATCAAAATTGCACCCCACACTGTGACACCATTCCTTCTGGACATGTGATGCATGACAACAAACTGTTGATCTTGGCACTGACCACAGTGCGTCTACACACATATTTGTCGGTTGCCTCCTGGAGCAGTCTGTAAGCCTTACCATTTTGGAAATGTTGTGATCCAGTAGTCTGGCAATAATGTCCAAGTCACTCAAGTCAGGTCCAACACATTGATTGTTTGCTTACATACACTATAGCTGTATCCCAAAGCCTAAGCTGAAGCAGATTGCACTATGCCACAGAAGGCTCTTCTGAAGTGAAGGACACTGCATATGAAGTTTAGAAATGCAGTATACATTGAGTAATTTGGAAGAAGCAACTCATTTATCCTTTCCAGCCCTTGATTACCCACTGTGAAGGGAAGAAACAAAAGTGCATCATGAAAATGGTGGAAAAGAAATCCATTTCCATTAGTTAATTCCTTAGTTTTTCATGTACTTGAAATTTGAACCAATAGGCCATTAAGAAGGAGCCTTCATAGGACAGGATAGAATAGGTCTCTCTGGAGCAGCTATAAATGAACCTGTTGGCACCATGCCTAATGTAAGCATGGGCTAGGTGGGTATCAAGCCCTTCCTCAATTGAAATGTGGAACCATGGAACTGTGTATTTTGCAATAATGGTGCTTCATTCAATTTTTTTTGGGATGAGATGGGGAGTTGGGGATGACGTTTGACATGCTTTTGCAACTGCGTTGTGTGGACGCGTGTGTAAGGTTGCCGGTTTGATTCCCTGAACTGGCTGGACATGACTGAAATGCCTTTGAGCAAGGCACTTAACTCCCCAGCTCTAAACTCTTTTTAATTGATTTTAGAAGAAACAATGAATGATCAGGTGTCCCAGTAGTTTTGTCCATGTAGTGTATATACTAGACCTTACCACCTGTCATTGTTATGAGATGATCATCATTATTCATGTCACATCTGAGTAGTCATAAATTTAAGACTCGTTGTATATGGAACTGTGTTGTTAGTTCAGGGTTAAATGAGAATGATAATTAGAATTTAGATTTATTACCTCAAACCTACCAACACAGCTCACCATTGCAAGTGAAGACTTTCCAGCCATGAAATGGAATAGGTAGAGCTGAGCTTGTGTGAAAAGTTCTTTGTTCTGTTTTTGTCAATGGAACAATAGATTTATAATCCTCATGTTTCAGACCCCCCATGTTCGTCCCAGTTTCCCACAGCCACTGTTACTTCACAATGTAAATCAATATGGATTGGATCTGTGAGAGCTGCAGTGTCTGCCCTGTAGGCAGATATACAGTGTCCTTCTTTACTCTCATATCTATTCACCTATTCATCTATTCACCTTCTTTCTCTATGCTCTTCACTTAGAGCTGTGATTTCTAGTCAGTCTTTGAAATATCTGTTTGGTGTGAGTGCAAGTTAATTAGATCTGTGATGCAGCCTGTCTCCTCTGGTTCCTTTGGGACTGACAATATTAATTTGCTGATGGCTGTTAACCGAACAGCATGCTAACCCTGCTCTCTGTTCTGATCTGTTCTCGGTTTGCTCGGTTTACTGTGTTGTCCTGGATGAGCAGAAGAATTTAGAACCTTTGACAGGCTGGAAAGTCAGTTTTGCAGTTTTGTGACTGTTTCTATTGGTAATTCATTGTTTTGCCTTTGCCATTTGCCCTCAGGATATATTGATTTTAGCAGTTACACTTTGATTATTTTGACATGTGATTTAAGTTTTAGAACTTGGTATTATTTTTTGGGATTTAGAATAAGACCATGACGAGGGCCAGACTTCACAAATTGACCGAAGCGCACACACACACATGCACAGAAAGAGGGATCTTTCTCAGAGTCTATTGTTATGCTCCATTTTCTTTGGGCTGCCTGTGCATCCCAATGCCTCCAGGACGTTTCCACTCTATGGCAACACCAGCATGGTCTGGTATGCAACTCACAGGGTCATGAAAAACAGAAAAAGAGTGTGAAAACCAGAATGATGTGTTAAATGCTAGATATCAGGTGTAATTACATGCCTTGGTTTAAGTGAGTGAGGCAGAAAGAAATAGATGGAGAGCAAGGTGGGGGATGTGTCACAGCTTGACGGCAAGGGGGGGTCTATTGTTTGTGTTCTGTGAGCAGATAGGGTATCCAAGCTCGGGCAGACAAGGAAAAGCTGCCTGACTGTTTATACACCACCCGTCCTGGAAAAGAGGGAAGGAGAGAGAGAAGACTGTGAGGGAGAAAGAGAGCGAGAGGGAACGACAACGATAGAGAGAGAGAGAGAGAGAGAGAGAGAGAGAGAGAGAGAGAGAGAGAGCAAGGAAAATGAGATAACCAGCTTTTGCGTTGCTGAATGGCGCGACTATTCAGAAAGAGGTGGTCCTAGCAGCATCATCATCCTCCCTCCTCCTCCCTTTCTCTCTCAATACTCTCTTAGTCTTTTATAATGCCTCCACACACTGTTCTGTGTCGATGAAGGTTTCGCTGTTGTCACGGATACAGGAGATCCTCAGCCTCCTCCCCTTGGCCATGTACAGGCAGAGTGTGTGATCAAGCAAGGGAGAGAGAGAGAGAGAGGGAGAGATCGGGAACAAGAGCCAAAGAGAGCAGAAGAGCATCACAATAGTAGAAGAGAGACCGATGCAGAGGTGTGAGCGAGGGCAACTTGGCAGCCCCTGATGCCATCCAACCCTATTTCGCTTCATTGTAGTGCTACCAGTCACGATTCCCAGCCTCCGTGCCACCTGCTCCGACAGCCACTGTCTGGAGGAGAGGGCAGGTGGCGGAGCAGGAGGAGGAGGGAGGAAGGGAGCAGGTGGAGGTAAACACATCAGAGAATGGGCGCAGTGGAGTCGGCCGAGCAAGGACAGGTCCCCTGTCTGACTCAGGAGCGTCCCGAGAGCATGTGAGTGATTAGACAAGGGGGAGGGTCCTGATGATCTCATTGTTTGTTGCCATTGTTGCTGTTGCTGTAGGAATCTGGGCAGCTAACCTGTTCCGTTTGTGTCACACATGCTCACTTGAGTGCATGTAAGTATTCAACGAGCCGAGCAGACCTAATGAAGCAAGACAGTGTTTGTTGTATGTGTTTTGTTTTGTGGTCAGAAAGAATATAAAAGAGTTGAAGGGCATTAGTTCATATGTGACTCATGAATGTACATCTAGGTTTGTTGATTAAAGAGTGTGAAATATATCAGAAATGTTCACCATTGGCTCACAGGTGTCTGGTACAGCAGTGAAGGTGACGTCTTGTTATTGTTTACCTTTTGTGGTGGATTCGGAGCTGACTGGCAAGACATTGTGTTTGTGGAAATGGGAGATGTGTCTGTGTTTACATTTGTGATGTCACTGGATGAATGTTGCGTGTGGTGTAATTCAGAAATCTGGATGGAGGACGGCATAGCTGTGTTAGAGAGACTTGAGTATGTTGTTGTGGGGGATGGAGGGGCAGTGCTGCAGCGCTGAGAGAAAGAGAGGGAGAGAGAGAGCAAGAGACAGAGGTAGGGAGCACTGCTAGAGCTGGTGACAGTGCTGAAATAGAACACTGAGGAGCGGGGGAGGAAGAGGGGGATGGGGAAGAGAAGCTTATTTATGTCTAGGATAGGATGGGAGACATATTGAGGATTGGTGCCAAAAAGAGGCAGTGTGTGTATGCGTGTGTGTGAGAGTACATCCAAAAGAATAGGAACAGATGAAGAGCAGCTTCATATTCAATCCAGACATTGTACACAGTGGAGATGGATGTTTATTTACATCTTCACTGATAAACAGTACAATTAACCCATGTTTGAATTCATGATTCCTGATTCCTGATTTCATATTCTCACAATATTTTGTTTGCAGCAGCGTGCTGAAGTGGGTTGTTGATGGAGCTAGTTGTTTACAAATTTGTATCATGCCTCAATGTGGTAGATATCATAATTAAAGAGCAACACCAGTAACCTTTTAGTACCTCCTCCTTTTCTGTCCTCTTCTGGCTTCTGGAGAAGAGGCTGCTGGTTGTTCTGATGTAATCACAAGCAGGTCATTTTATGGACAGATTCTACCCAAACAGCAACTATAGCTAGCTAACTAAGTTAGACATCATTGATTAAACTCCAAGATTGTTAGTAAGATGTTAGCATCTGGGCTACAATCCTCTTTCAACATCATTGCTGAAGCATTATCACTAGCACTATCAGGAATCCCTAGTGCACTGGCATGGTCCCCTCCCAGAATCCCTAGTACAGCTTTAGCTTGCTGGCTGCTGATGTTCTCTAGCATCACTACTGTGGTGTTAGTACACCAGCTACTGATCTCATCCACAGTCCCTAGTGCGGGTTTAGCATTCTGGCTGCTGATGTTCTCCAGCATCACTACTCCAATGTTAAAGCCCTCATCCAGAATCCCTAGCAATTTGTTAGCATGCTGGGTACAGGCCTCATTAACACTGCTTTCAAGCTGTAACACAATACTGAGATTTGATTCTCTGCCAAGCAGAGATTATTTTTCTGTAAAATCATACAATTTTAATAGACACAAACAGCTTCCAGACTGTGTTTTTACCACATTGTTTAGTTATTTTACTGGTGTTGCACTGCAGTATCAATTTTTTGGTGTTTATTAAAGTATAGAAAAAACGACATTGCTTATCATTTCTGTTGGTCCAGTCTATAGATGTTCTATAAATACTCATACAATGTCAAGGGAAGCTGTTGTTTTCATTTTCATTTTTTAAGCTGCAATCATTTAATACTAATTACATTGAGATTTGAGAGGGGTTTAGGATAGTATGCATAATCATTTAGAGCTACTGTATCCATCCCCTGTACTTGCTCATCTGTCTGTTACATAATGTCCCCTCAATGGCTTAAGTTCCAACCTCTAGATGACCTACATGGCAGATGATGGAAAAGTTAAAGGCCTTTATGAACTCTCAAATGCCACTTTAGATGAGAGTGAAGCACACTGTTTTTCACAAGGGAATACTGTTCATTCAGACATGACTAACAACGCTTTCCGCCTGCCTGGCTACCCGCTTACACAACCACGTCAAGTGCTCTTATGTAACGTTGGTACACCTGGGTAATACATGTAGGTGTTTTGCACTTTGAAGCATGGCTCTTGAAAACTTCCACATCTGTTGGATTGGTCTGCGGTGCAGGTGCTCATAGAGAAGGCAAGGTTACATTTATGATCTTCTGCAGAACTGTGATTGAAAAAAAAATCAATCTTCAGAATGGTTAATACTGTGGAGTAGAGATAAAAAAAGTACAGCAGACTGGAAAGGTATGGAAAGGTTTTTCAAATTATGGACTATTTAGTCATATGAATGTCTGGTACAGGAACACTCATTTCATTATGAATATGTGGTTTTCTTGTTAGAATAAAGTGCTTGACTTGTAGAAACATGCTTATTTCATCTAAATCGAAAGTATGAATCTATAACCATGGGCCACTTTCTTAAGGCCATAACATCAAATGGAAATCAGGGCTACATAGCACACCATACAACAATTAAATTGTTGGAGAAATAAAGTATTTGAAAAGTCTTGGTTCATTGTGTTTATTGAGGTAGGAAGACACAAGTTCTTCGAGGGGTCTTTAGATACCCATTCATTTCAGTATTGAACTTTGAGAGCATGACTTTTCTGTACGGAGATTATTGAGTCCTTTTTCAGGAACAGGTGGCTTTTATATGTAGCCAAATTCTGTAATTTGAAAGACATTCTGTGTACATTTGGATGTGTAGACTAGATGAATATAGAGAAAGCATTACAGGTGAGTCTTTTCTGTTTGTCTGCTTAAACCCCTGAGATGAAAGACTGCAGAAGTTTTGGTGCAAGGCAGCTGGAACACATAAAATATTGACAGAGATGCTGAATTATTTGAGTGTTAGGCAGGCTGGTGCATTACTGCATTACAGAGTCCCTCAGGAAGAAGACGGAAAGTTACCATTGTAAGAAATTAGCCTTATGCAGTGTTATAATTATGCTTTTTATTATTATTTCCTCTCTTTTTATGACTTGGCACCAGACGTATCCCTCAGCGTCCACATCCCATCTGACCATGCCTTTGTGAATATGGAAAAAGGGTAATATGTACAGCGCTAACCTGAAATACAGACAAAAAGACAAACATACTGGTTCATGGACTCAAAGTCATAGGATTTATATTGTGCAGCTGTGTTTAACAGATGTTTAATGCGCCTACGCTTCTAAGTGTTTGAATTCACATATTTCTCTGTTGGATTAAGGTTGTTGAACTTCTGTATCTTGTTCTCTTATAATACGTTTTTTGATAAGGTTCTCTGCAACAGATCCTCCAAATAGGTACATTGAGAAAATAACAGCACTGTAAGACAGTAGGAGAAAAGCAAAGGGTGACTGAAAGATACACTATCATTCTTAAAGAGAGGACGGAGGCAGAAGGAGTAATGGATTATTGTTGATTAGTGGAGACACGGGTGATGTTTCATTGTGTTTAGCAATGCTTGAGAATTGTCTCTGACAGGCATGAAAGAAAGCAGTGCTGTAGCTTGGCACTGGGAGCTGAGGCTAGTCCACTGACCTGCAAATCACACAGCTGCTAGGGAAGCACCATCCTTATTGTCTCTGTCTTCTGCACATCAGCATCCTCCTCTGTTCTCTTCTCCTTTGTCTCCCCCTCTTGGCCTCTCACTTTTATACTCAGATTGAAATCTTCCCCACTGGTTTCTGTTTGTTCCTCCTTTGAGCAGCATCACAGCACATGGAAAGTTCTGTAAAATTTCCAGATGGGCTGTTGTGCCTTTTATAGAGGAGTGGCTTTAGTCTGGAAGGTTCTCCTCTCTCCACAGAACAATGTTCAAGCTCTGTCAGAGTGACCATTGGGTTCTTGCTCATCTCTCTGACTAAGGCCCTCCTACCACAATCACTCAGTTTGGCCATGCAGCCAGCTCTATGAAGAGTCCTGTTGGTTCCAAACGTCTTTCATTTATGGATGATGGATGCCACTGTAATCATTGGGACCTATATAAACCATGTACTATGGGACCTTATATAAACAAGTGTGTGCCTTTCCAAATTAGGTCCAATCAACTGAATTTACCATAGGTTACAATCAAGCTGTATATCTAAAGGAATCAGTGGAAACAAGATGCACTTGAGCTCAATTTGAGTGTCATGGGAAATGCTGTGAATATTTTTGTACATGATATATTTGTGTTTTATTTTTAATACATTTGCAAATTTTTCTCACTTTGTCATTGTTGGGCATTTTGTATAGGATTTAATCCATTTTGGAATTACAACAAAATGTGCAAACAACTAAATGGGCAAGAAGTGAAGCACTGTGAATACTTTCCGGATGCACTTTATATATTTTTATTCTGTGACAATTTTTTAACATTGTTTTTTTTTTTTTTTTTTTTTTTTTTTTTTGTGTCCAGCAAAAATCTTATGTATCCATTTTTTGACATAATTTAAATGTGGCAGTTCTGTATAAAGTGTTTTACTACTCACTAATAGAAGGCAGCATGCTGGCACTACAGGTACTGCTTGTAACTCATCTCCAGGAATCTGGGGTTGTGGGTTTGACCCTCGCTCCGTCTCTGTCTGAGGAGTTTGGCAGTGTGTGTCTCCCTGTGTCTGTGTGGGTTTCCTGACAGCTCCAAAAATGATAGAATAGGTGTTGCTCTGTGTTTACTCAGGGTAGTCTCTGTTTAATCAGCACACACAGTATTGTCTGTCGCCTAGCTGGCATGCAGCTCCAGCTCTATGGTGGGTACTCACGTCTGTGCCTGTTTGTGTGTCTGCCAGAGAAGCTGGCTGTTTCCAGGCAGACAACGTCGACCCTTTCTCTTCCCTTTTATCTATTATACATCTGGTCATCATCCATGTGCTTATAGAGACATTGTCAAAGGTGTAGGAAGGCTGCAGTGAATTTAAATGCATTGTATATTGCAGCACTAGTTCTGCAGTACAAATGAAGCAATTTAGGATTGTGATAAAAGCTTCTGTTTCTCCCACACTGGCTGTAAGTCATCATGAAAATGTGGATTTGTTCTCTGCTTTTCTACTCTGCCCCTTTCTTCATTCAGAGGAGATGCGAATTGCAGTGCAGGAGAAAGGCCATTTTTAAAGCACTCATGGGGACCATAAGCACGGTAATACAGAGCTACAGTTCATATCTTCTGCAGATATTTGAGGAATAAATCAGTGCTTTATATCCACACTGTCCTTTTGTGTCTTTGGATCTGCGGGTTCCAGTTGAAAAATGGCTAAATAATGGCCTGTGGATATACTTACGTGTCTGTGTTTGAGAGAGAGAAAAAGGTGGGATCAGCCAAGATTTTGTGCAAGCTGTTAATCTGTGCCCAAGAAGAGCATATGGCTTGAAGCGTAGTCGCCATGGCAACAGTCTGTTTTGTAGGGATATGGAGAAATGTCCATACAGACAGGAGTCATGGGACAGTTACTGGTCACCCCCTTACTGTTGTCAAACATCAACCGATCAACACAGTACAGCTATGAAGTGTAGGCAGACTGTATAAAACATCTGATTCAATCTTTAGTATTTGCCTGATTTTCACTTTATCTTATTGGCCTTATATTGTACCTGTAGCTGCAATGCGTGTTCAGTGATATTGCATAAATTAAAATCTGAAAATATGGAATTATTTGAATTATTGTTTTACTTTGTTCTGCTTTATGATGCTTGTTAAGAAAATATGAGTTCTTTATAATCTGTAATTTCAAGCCCAACTGTGTTAATGTTATAATGACATGTTGTATAGCATGTCTAAGGACCAGGAGATCATTTGAAATAGTGTTTTAGTTCCTTTCATTTTGAATGTGCTTGTTAAGGTGCTACTGTTCCACAGTTTTCCTGGCTTATAGTTTGGTTTCACACAACAGCATTTGCATTGGTATTTTACTGTTAATATTCTTTTTTAGTCATTAAAACATTCAGTTTCAGGATTAGGTTTTTCAAAGTATGTCACACATATGAAGAACTTGATTTTTGTTTTCAACAACAAATATAGAGCCAACATCATTCTAAAATCCCCCTGCAGAAATGCTCTGTTCTTCCAATCATTGAATCTTTCAGGTTGTCTTTCCCTAGAGGTGACAAGTTCACTCTCTGGTTTTGGCATTGACCCATTGACCCGGAGGGATAATGCACTGTGATTATTACACTATTTTGTTTCATCCCATCACACATTGATTTCTACCTCCAGTGGTCCCTCATCTCACTGTTAGAGTCCCACTTTATCCTGTGTGTATTGTAAGTGGACAGGCATGTTGCTAAATCCCTGAGGCTTTATTTCACATAGACAAAGCATACACGCAGCATGTGGTGTGGTGCCATTGAGTGAGTGCGAGAGCCCTTGGCAATTACTGGATCAATAGACATGCTCTTCTTCTCAGTTAGTCTGTGTAGTTGTGCCTAGGGGGCAGTACTGTGTTCTTCTGAGTGCATGAAGTGGGGGAAGACCAGTCAACCAGTATAATCGCCTTTTGCTACTTTTTATAGTACTGATTTGGACAATGTTTGGTCAGTTCTGATGCTGAAGTCATGAATGTATTTCAGCAGCACATTCTGATGTTCTGCATTGGTTGAACACTTAATGTTGCTGCCCATTATTTCTATGAGAGGTCATTGCAGCATTGTCTATTACATTGGTATTCAACTGTGAAATACCACAGACAATCTGGATTTGTTTTCTTGTGCTTGTAAAAACTCACTTAGAATATACACCACTTGGCAGTTTGTGAAAAAAGAAGAGAGAATATGAAAACATAATCCATATTTGAAACTACAGCTATTACACTTTAATAATGCAAGGCTTAGGATGAGATAGATGTGAGACATGTCTTGCCAAAGCTTATCTTATGAGTTTTTATTTAACTGAACCCTGGAGCAACACAGGAAAGGCAAAAATCTGCTTTCTCTGCACTCTTGGCAATAAAAATTCTATATATGGCAATGAAAAGGGGGTCTTTGACTTAAAAAAAAATGGTGAAGCTCCTTTCGGTGGTGTGTAGAAATATTTTTCACGTATTTTCCTTCATAAAGACGAACGCTTTAATCAGGCAAGGTACTTTTAAGCATTCAAATGATCAACTGTTTATTGAGTTTTACAGTTTTATTTGCAAATTCATCCAAATTCAGTATTGAGAAACTATATGTTTTGAAAAAAAAAGCATTTGGTGGACAGAATTCAGCAACTAGTCAAACATTTTGACTGTATGTAAGATTTCAATTTATGATTTGTGGTGATTGACTACATGTTTATGATGCAGGAATATTTCTTGAAGGCTGCTAATAGGATTATGTGCCATGTTTGCTGGTCTGTTATAGATGGAAGATGCATACAGATGAACGCATACATTGTTATTCACACCTACCAAATGTTAATTGTATTTAGACAGATCAATAATGGCCATGTTGTTAGAATTGGGAAGGATATGTGTGTTTGTGTGTGTATGGGGGTGATTTCAGGTTTGTAGCAGAATCTTGGGATATGTTCTCTGAACTCAGTAGGTTTATTAAAATTCACTACAGCAGTGAGGTAAGGTCATCAAGGAGACTGTAGTGTCTGCTAAATGTCTGCTGTCTATGGGTCTCGTGTACATAACGCTACGGCTGGGAGGATGTGAGAGAGAGAGAGAGAGAGAGAGACACGCAGAGGCAGACAAGAAAAGAGAGGGAGGCAGCGAGTCTGCAGGTAGCAATTTTTCTGCAACGAGTGAAAAAGCCCAGCATCAGCCAGGGAGTAAGCTACTGTAGAATTAAGGGAGGGAGGAGATAGTAACGAAAAGCTGGTGTGAGAGCAGCTGAGGAGGGCGTTGTTGAAGAGAAGGGAGAGTGTGTGTGTGTATGGCAGTGATGGCGGTGAGTACGTGGCAGGCTCTGTCTCCTCTACAGTGGGCTCGATGGGGCTGGGACACGCTGCTGGGTGGCATAGGGACAGGTGATGGGGGAGACCCTGCTCTCGGGCTCCTCCAGCGCCTTACATGGAGCTCCAGACATGGCTACATGATCCAGGCTGCGAATGGACCAGCCTGGCAGAGGTGAGAAGCATTTGCACAGTGTGAGTGGGTACTGATGCAAGGGTGGAGCAATGAAGGCTGTATGCGGGTGGTCCCTGATTCAGTCTGATTGCATTTCGGACATTGTGACCCTGTGTGTGTCTAACTGTCTACATGCCAGTCATACTGTGTATGAACTGTATGCTTATAGCAGTACTAAACGCACTGGTGGAAAAGAAATATGTGTTTTGCTTGTATTTACACTGCATATGAAATCCAATCGCTGTTGTCATCCATAGCAGGTTTCTATTGTGTTTTATTTTGGTGTGAGGATGGAGAGATTGTGAGGGGGGAAAAGGGGAGAGAAGGGGAGGCGAAGGCAGGGCTGAGCTGTGCTGCAGCGTTGCTTGTCCCCTTGCTGCAGTTTCAGCGCTTTCTTATCCAGCTTTAGCCTCATAATTCTCCAGGGACACACAAGTCATGCTGAGACATGTGCATCATGAATAAATTGATCATTATATTGATTGTGATATCTATGTGCAGTTTCTTAGCATGATTTGCTTTACATTAAGGTATATAAATACAGCTCCATGAACATTGAACATGTGGTATCTTGGACAAGCTGGTACATTTCTTTATATTGATGAAGGTGTAGTATTGGTGGCGATTCCATGTCACAAACAGGGACATCCCAGTATACACAATATAAGATTTCTCCTTTTGTTTTGTCCCGTCTATGTTTCAGGAGCTCAGATTCTGATGGTGCATTTGAAACCCCAGAATCCACCACCCCTGTGAAGACAGCAGCCCCTCCACTGCCCCCAGTTGAGCAGACAGAACCTAGCACACAGCCTCTTCCCTCCACAGACACAGGTCAGCACTGGTCAACATAGATACACATTACAGCCACAAGACAGAGACTCGAATCAACCAATCTGTTGACAGAATGGGAATCGATAATGAAGAAAAAGAGGCATAAGTTAAGAGATTACGGATTTAAGGTGACAGTGGCAACACTTCTAACAATATATAGGGGCACACAACACAGCAGTCAGTCACATAATTACAGCCCATTAAATATAACACAATTACTTTTAAACATATCTTTGTATAATTTCTGCAAGTCAGTTCATTTTTACATATAACCATGTAGATGGCTTTTCATTTTTTTGCAAATAAATGGGTTCTTGAATCTTTGTTCAGTACACAGTTACATTGTTTGCTAACACCCTCTAGTGGACAACAACAGTAATACACACATTGGAAATTCGATGAGCCATATCTTTAAAGAAAAGCAAATAAGAGCTTTGAGATATTGCATGAAAATTAGTATTCTGTTTAGGCTTTTGTCCTGAAAGCTAGTTATTATTATTATTATTATTATTATTTTTATTATTATTATTATTTTTATTATTATTATTATTATTATTGTTGTTGTTGTTGTTGTTGTTGTTGTTGTTGTTAGTCATTAAATATTAATGGACAACAGTGAGTCCAATATCACTTATCACAGTGGGACAGATGTGTATGTACAAACATACACATGCCCATCTGAATCCAAAATTTATGTCTATCTGGTATTTTAACCTGTTTGGTATCTCATCATTTGAAACATTAGCACACACAACCCTTTTCTATGACATTTATGTATCATTTTGTAAAACACTTTGAGATTTTGTAACTAGGCTGAAAAATGGTCCAAAAATTGATTTAAATAATTATTTTTGCTCCATATCTATCCATCCAAATTTAGTGGTTTGGTGTAGGGGCATGTTTGTGGTATTGGTCAAAAACAGGTTATAACAGGAATGTTGCTGATCAGATCATGAACAGCCACAGCAAATTTAAATAAACTTTAGATGGGAAAAGGGGTGGGTCCTGTATGTAAAACCCTGGTTGTTAGGTGCAGGATTTTTTCATGTTCCTGTATTAAGTATCCACAGAATGATAAACACTGAGTGCACCAAACTTTAGTTTTAAATCAGACTGTGTGCCAGTTAAAATGGATCAGTAATGTTAAAAACTCCTCTGTTTTTACAAATCTGTATCTTGCTTTCACCATTTGTCATAACCACTCATTGTTTGAAACAAGTGATTTTTATCCTGTTTTCTAGATTCCTGTCTTGGCTCAGTCTCTACAGTAGATGTCTCTGCCAGTGATGTACCTGGTTCGCCTTCTCTTCACTCTCCCAGTCACTCTCTTTCCACTGTCTTTGATGAGGACAGGCCTATAGCCAGCAGTGGAGCCTATAACCTTGATCACATAATTGGTACTGATTCTTTCCCAGCATCAGTACTTGGTTCAGGCCCATCGGGTTTACAGGGTCGTACACTTTTAACTCGCTCACTCAGCCTCCAGTCTGGGGAGCTAGACAGCTATAGCCCTGGAGATTCTGCAGGGGGGGCCTCAGATAACTCTATTCACCCCCGAGCAGAGTCCTTCAGCATAGGCACAGAGAGCGCTCCAGGTACGCTCCGCAGGGTCAAAAAGCCTAGACCCGGATCTCTAAAAAAGAAACCTCTATCCAGACAGAACTCTAACCCTGAGAGTGCCAGTTCCAGAACCGGCTCCTCCAGCAGCACACCAGAACTGAAGAAGAGGGGGAAGTCCCTTACAGAGACCCCACCTCAAGCACAAGACAAGCAGGAGCACCCTACAGCCTCACCTAGCCCCAGCCCCAGCCCCAGCCCTAGCCCTGCAGGGACCCTTAGGAGGATCAAGATCAAGTCTAGAGTTGAAAGTCCACCACCTGTAGTTGAGGAGAGCAGCTTTGCCCCTGTGCCTGTGCCTGCGACTGCAGAACCCCAGGACAAGTCGTCACCTGTGCCAGATAAGGATTCCCCTATCCCTCCCAGTGCCAGCTACCAATGGGACCCAGACAACTTTGAGAACATCAATCCTTTCCACACAGGTGGTAGTAAGATAGCCAATTCTCCTGTCTTAGGGAGAAAAATTGACTTTGCCCCTGTTCCAGAGCTTCCCAGCAGTCTCCCTGTACAAGCTGAGGAGCTACGCGCCACTACTTCCCCCACTGCACCCCCTACAGAGCAGCCTCTCAACATAGAAGAGCAGCCAATCCAAACTAAGCGGCAGCCTATCAGGCTGGAGTTCGATTATTCCGAGGAGAGTGGAGAGACGTCATTGGACGCCCCTCTTCCTCCAAAAAAGCTAGGCAAAAAGCCAGGGGCCAAGATGCCCCTTAGAAAGCCAAAACTGGGGATTAAGAAGCCGCCCCCAACAAATGCGGAGCTAGACAACATGCCCATAACAGTCAAGTCCAATGACAATGATGACATCCCCATTCCCAAAGCGTCCTACAATTTTGACCCCAGCAAGTGGGAAGACCCAAACTTTAATCCCTTCTCAATGGGCAAAGCCATTCCTAACTCTCCTGGCCAGACCAGGGCAAACTACAGCTTTGATCCAGACACCTTTGATGACTCCAATGACCCTTTCAAATCATCCAATAAGATGGGGAGTTCGCCTCCTAAGACAGCATCTTTTGATGTCTCCAGCAATGAAAATGACAACGACAACGACAATGACAACATTAGTGAGCTGGGGGATCACAACCAGAATAAACCAGCCAAGAACAAGAAAAAGCCACTTAAATCGTAAGTGTGGAGATGTTCCTTGGAAGCATTAGTGCAGTGGCAGGTATTCATTGCCTTGGAGGGCCAGCTTTCTGCACAGCTTGGTGATTTCCCTGCAGTTAGCAGGTGAGTTGAATCATGTGTGCTTGAGCAGGAAGAGCAAAAACTGTGCAGGACTCTGGCTCTCCAGGACCAGGATTGCCTACCCCTTATATAGTGTGTGTTAGTGTGCCCTCTAGTGGACTGCCTAGAGATTTTATTTTTAAATTTCACATTTGTATGTCTCCAAGACATTGTACGTGTGTGTGTGTGTGTGTGTGTGTGTGTGTGCATGTGCATTACTGTGTATACTTGTCCTGTGTCGGTCTCTCTGTCACTTGTCTCCCTGTTGCTCTCGTGTCACAGGAAGTCCACTGGTTTCTCTTCTCTTTGTTGTCTGTTGTAAGTAGAGAGATGGCAGACTAAATCAGCATCAGTAACGATAACATCACCATTTGCCTCCTGAACCTTTTTTAATCTTTTTTAGTCTGTCTCATTTGGCTTGGTTTACCTCTTCTCACTTTTACTTCATACTTTACATCAGTCCTAATTTTTTGTTATTAGTTTATCTCATCTTAACCAAAAGTAAGAGAGAAATGTTGTGATAAAGGTAGACATATTGGACATCTGGCACTTGATTGGGTCACTGAACAATTAGAAGTAAACCGCAGACCAAAGTTAGCTGTATTTGGGTCATGGCTTAGACTCGTCCAATAAAAACAGCATGTGGTCATTAGTAACATCATGGGAGAAGAATGAAACACACACCAATGGCGTTTGTTAACTGGAGTTATTTCCAGCTTTCTAACTGGTCCTTTTTCCACTGTCAGTCAAAATTTCCAAAAAGCCCATTTTTAAGAAGAAGGAAGAAAACTTGTAAGTCAGTATACACAGATTTCATTCCAAGCCTTTTTGGGGAATTTCTATTGGTCCATTCATCATTACGTGAAAAACAGCAAAATTATAGTCTCAATGTTTTTGCGTGACAGTTTGGATGTTTCTGTTGCAGCTGTGTTTGGTATTCAGTTTCTACCAGAATGTAGTGACCTAAAGCACATTGAAAAATAAGTATGACATATATTATATGGATTAGTATATGAAACAGAAGCATACAAGGAAGCATGCAAAGGAAAAACACGATAGCACACCTGATCATAGTCACAATAACACACTAACAATGACATCCATTGTGTGAAATACTGGCTAGTCCAGTTACTAATGCATGTTCTCAAATTTCTATCCCACGGTTCCATTGTTGTTAAAATAATTTACTGATAGACGTTCTTTATAGGGGTGTAACAGTACAGAAAAATCTGCTTTCACAGAGCATGTTGCAGTTTGGACCACACAGTTTGGTTTGAGTGCAGTACAATGGAAAAATATGATAAAAAAAACAAATGCACAAGACTAACCCAGGTTAAAAGTAATACCTTATACCATGGTATTTAAAAATGTGGATGATATCTCAAAAATGAGACGAGTATTTCTAAATTATGATGTCTTTTGTGACAAATTTCTGTTCAGTGTCTCATATGAGCCCAAATGAGCTCTGAAATCACTCAGATGTCACACTTTGAAATCTTAATTTCTTTCATTTCTTTCCAGCACCAGTCCCAGTTGCTCAGAACAGAATGTTATCATGCAAATTAAGCTAATGCGAAAACCTTGACAGACAGGTTTATAGAACATTTATTAAATGAATTATATAAATTGTTCACAGTGTTCACTTTTTGTATGGCCCTGTGAGAAAATTTAAATTTGTTCTTGATTTATTTATTTACTTTAATAAAGGAGGAGAGCATATCTTGAACTAATCCCCACCCCTGGTAGTACCATATACTGAGGTCATATATTGAGATGGTATGACAGTGAAAAAAGTGCATACTGCCCAAACCTGGTCCCATCTAGTTTCATTTAGTCCCCCTTGAGGTATTCAGTACAACCTGTATTGAGTAAATGCTAGCATGTTTCCACAGACTGACCAAAACAGCACCAGAGGCAAATACAATTTCTTGAATTTAAATAAAAAGGAAAAAGACCACAATGTCTGTAAATATTTGATGTCAATAAGAAATTGTTTAATTTTCAACCAGAACAGATGAACAGAACAGACAAAGAAAACAGATAAAGAATGAAAAGAAAATCATATCTTTACAAATGAATTGTTGCCATGGTGATAGATAGGTCCACAGTTTCTACAATACAATGCAGTTCCAATCTTTGTCAATCTGGGGCTGTGCAATACGTAAATATTGGTATATCAAGACACATTTTGTCAAAGATACATAAAATGACCAAATCCTAATATCACTTCTGCATCTTTGTAGGTTAGGTTCTGTTGTAGGTAGGTACACATACTGTTACACCCCTAATTCTAATAGCAAATATATTTGAAATAGCATGTACAAACACACTGCAGCAGGTATGTATTCAACAGAAATTTATCACAAACCCAGTAGAGTAACAAAATAAAATTGTTTCCCAAATATGTCCTGAAAGGGCAGTTTGAGAAGATTTTCACTGGTTATTAAATATAATACTAAGCCTTGATTCTTGTTATGCTGTTTTATTTTTTGCAGTAACACATTTAGAGTGAAGAGGTCACCGAAACGGTCCCCAGTAACAGATCAGTCTGCACAGGTGAGCCAAGTTTCCTCACACACACACACACACACACACACACACACACACACACACACACACCTCATTCATTAATGGTTCTTTTGTCAATCTGAAGAGCATCTGTGTCTTTCCTTCGCCTTCGTCACCTCATATCATGACAGTGTTGTCCTGTGTGTTCTCCACTTTCGCCCACCATCTCACACACACACAATCACCTACAGGACCCCCCTGCAGATACGCTGTCTGATCACGCACAGGATCATGCTACAGATGAAGAGAAACTGGCATCCTCCACCAACCAGAAGTGGACAGCTCGGCATGATGTGGCTGCAGAGCTTACGTCGGATGTCCAGGACTTCCCTCAGCCATCTGACCTCACAGCCTTTGTCAATGAGAGCAACTTACCTGCACAGAGCCATGGTGTGTGTGCGTACATGCGTGTGTGTAGGCACATGCTACAACTGTTTATCATTCCCTTGACCAAGTTTATTTTCCATGAGAAAAAGTTACGTTTTAAAAGCCACTCAAATCACATTTGGAGGGGGTCAAAGATGGATCTCATCCACATTTAATATAAGTGTAATTGGAATGCTCTGTTTGGATTCTGTCAGGCAAGCAGAAATACTTCTGTTGGACAAAAACTTTGACAAGTAGTTCTTACTGTGGAACATGGCTTGTATTCACCACTTGCTTGATAGATGACAGCAGTATAACTGGATTTTAAATAGTCCATTATATAGCTGCTATGGGAATGCAAGAATAATCTATTATTCCACTGCTACTCTAATCTGTTCACAATCCCTGAAATCAAGAGGATAGCAGCCCACTTTTGACCCTCTGATGACAAAGCTGGCCCACTAGCCCACTTTCTTAAAGTGGTTGATTTTACTTATTTTTCACACATTTCTTCCTTTTGTTATCCTTTGTAAATTAGTTTCGTAAATAATTTTCAGTTTCAGGAACATTTTCCACTAAATTATTTTATATCATACCTAGTCATTCTTACTTTTTATCACTTGTATATTTGTTTTAGTTCATGTTCTAAGATCTAAGTACTGTATATGTGCATTTAGGTAAAATTCAAATCTTTTCATGTGGCATTAATGCACAAAAATGTATACATTAATAAGTAATAGCATCTTAAATCTAATCAGCATAAGCAGTATTTCTTATTGCCAAATTATGTCATTGGTTTAGTTTCATTCATTTTATCTACAGAAAATGTGTTTCACAAATTTCAATTGTGAAAATATCTCTTTTTGTAGGGCAGATGGTTTGCTTCTTGGGAATTGCCAGATCTGTAGATTGGAACAAGATCCAGAATCTGTTACACATATGCTATTTTTATATATCTAGTTTTAGACACGTGAGTTATTTCATGTGTTTCATTGTCATTATATATGAGCCTCATAATCATCAATTACAGTTTCCTACAAGACACAAAATGAGACATGATGCTCGTGTATTTGTTCACAATTTATACTTTTATCCAGCTAGACTTATCTTTTGGTAAGTTCATAACATTAGTACTATTTTAATGATAGACTCAGAATTAAGGGTTATATCAGAAAAGTGTAGCTTTGTGTCTTTTCATGAAATGTTCTTTAGGGGTTAGTGTGAAAGGGATATATGACAGTGCACTGGTTGTTTATTAAAGGTCTGATTTGTCTCTGTCCAATTTAATCATTGACTGGCTTCAAATAGGACCAGCGTTTGCCGGGAGCACTCTCTGTATAACCTGAACTGGGTCAGTTCCAGTTCCACAAGTTCCAGCGTGTGTGTCTATCCATAATTTTTTGTTGGCTAAGTGAGTGTATGAGTGTGTGTGCTTGGGCTTGCCTCACAACTGCTCTACAGGGACACTATCCTGCTTATGTAGTGAACTCGTTATGGCCCTGTTGCTAAGAGGGTGTTCATTGTGAACAGTATTGTAGTCCTTTTCATTCAGTCATTATTGGTCAGTTGTTCAGACTCACTCTATGTTTGCTTGTCTGAAATATTGTTCGTTGTGTTGTTACAGACTATGAGATTGAGTACATGGAGAAGATTGGCACCTCTACACCAGTAAGTATTTCTTTCAAACATGGGAATTTAGAATCTATTCTGCATGTCAAACCTGTCAAACCACGTAAGCATGACAAAGAACATGTAAATGTAACTTAGAGAGAATTTTAGAAGTTCTAAGTTCTATTGTAAGTGTTAGACATGTGAATGGTTCAGGTACAAATACCCAGATGCACTTTTACAAGCCTGTTAATAGCCTTTTATTTGTCTAAATTAAATAATCTGATTTCATGGTGAGCTTGTGGAAAGAAAATTAAGCTCTGCTCTGATTGGTTTACGTCACAGTGACAGCTCACAAGAGATGTATTGCATAATATAATATGGCGTAGCACACTGATGTGTGGTTAGTCCAAGTATGAGGTAGTCCAGTTTAATTTTTCAAGGGAGTGGAGTAGGACAGAAGAAATGCCAGTTGGACACTGATTTAGCCTAGCATGGATACTCCCTTTTCTAACTTTTGCTTCTGGCTAGCAATGCTTTTGTGGGCACTGGCACAGGTGAAGCTGCAGTCACAGATTCTGGAGGGGATTTGAACAAGTATCATATTCTCCCAAAATGGGTGTTTCCCCAAAGTTCAACGGCTTTGCCTATCGAAATTTCGTTAGTAGGCTGATTTATTTACATTTTTAGGGAGTAAATAAAAGAGACCTAGGCTGATATGTAACAGTTTTGGGGTTTTGGAATTAGTCCAATTTAAAGCTCTTTTGGACTTATACCAAGGAAAACACAGTTTTACATTTTATGGTACCTTCGAGTTTATTAATGCTTTACTAAATCTTTGTTGTGGTGTTCTCTACTTTATATGACCTGTTCCTTTGTCTCTTTTTGTCCCCAGCCTCTCTCAGTGAAGAAACCCTCACTCTATTTAAATCTGGATCCAGTAACTGACAGTTCAAAACAGAGCTCCTGTATGCATGACTCGGGACCAAACTCCCCATGTACAGGGTAAAAGAACACAGACGCACATGAGCACACATGTAGCTTCAGTATAAACACCTAAATGAAGCATAAGGATATTGTATGAATGAGTTTATGAGAATCAGATTAACAGAAATGTTCTAAAACTATTTGGACAAATGTTACATTAATTTAATTCAGTTTGATTTCATTCAAGTTTTTTTGGTTGAGTATACAAACCATATTGTTACTTCAGCAAGGATAAGTTTCTTTCACATAACTATTGGTCATGTTTCTCCTGTAGGAGCTTTGAGGAGATGGAGGCTCAGATGGAGGCTCAGATCTCAGCAGAGGGGAAGTCTCCTGTGCTGCTGTCCCGTGGAGCCCCTGACACCTTGACGGAGAAGAGCCGAAAGAGGGAAAACCAGTCCCAGAGCCGTGCTCAGAGCAGCGAGCGAGATGGAGCGGTCAGTATGAATGATCAGAATCAGAGAAAACTACCAAACATTTACATGTGTTAAATAAACACTATCATAAAATTATGTTCATTTACATTTCATGTAATCATTGCATGTAATGGAATGGTTATGTTGGCTTCCATAGTTGAGAGAGTGTTGAATTCTTGGACTTACTGTACTGTAGACTTGGTCAAAGCTAGAGCTGGTGGGAGATCGTTTCACCATGTTATCTTATTCTGTTGCCAGCACTGCTTTTTCTGATTTGCTCTCAGTTTAAGTGCTGCCTCAATTTCAGCCTATAGAGGGAGACAAAGAATAGGTTATCTGCCTGTGGCAGCAAAGCTGCTCAGGGCTTATCATTTAATTCAGCTGGTAAAGTCTGATAATGTTTTTGCCAAAACAGAAACAAACAAACCAAATAAGAACCTGCCTTGTGGGTTACAAGAATGAAAGAATCCCCATTGGTGAGGTTGTGGCACTGCTTGCTTTGCTCTACTGACACCCACACACCTTCCTCCCCCTCCTGCTGTCCCTCTTCCACTCTGGACTCCACCACAGTCCCCCTCCCAGGGCCCTGCGGACCCCTCTGATCTGTCCCTCATAGACAGGCTTAATGAGTCTGCAGCCCCCCTCAGCTACCTGGAGCCTGACCTGGCAGAGACCAACCCCACCGCCTTCGCCCAAAAACTGCAGGTGTGTAGAAGGTGACCTGCCTGCCAAGCCCCTCTACTCTGGTCCTCTCCTTCAGTCCTCTGCTTCAAGTGTGTGTGGCTGTGTGGTGTCTTTGTGTGGGTATTTTCACTCAATTCTTTCACTTCCCTCCTGTTCATCATATCTGTGTGTCATGGTCTGAATGTGTCCCTGTTGTGTTCTGTGTTTTGGTTTCTGTTATTTTCTGAGATTTTCTTTTGATTTATTTTTGTAGGGGGGGGGGCACCCCAAGAATGTAGTGTAGGATACAACAACTTACAGGATGTTTGAATCTGACACAATTTCAGTGTATCTGCTACAAACAAATGTCTAATAACAGTATCAGTACCTCTTGAAAATTATGTAGTTATTTTAACAACTAATCTAGACTTGTAATTGTACTACATACTACAGATTAATATTATTTATATATGTACATGTAAAGAATTACACTTACATTCAATGTGCAAGATGTAACAGATAAAGTCTACCACTCCAACCATTTTTCTCTTTTTGTGTTTTTCTGTGGTAAACAATGACAAAAACATGTCAAAAACATTAAAGATGTAATTTGTATATTGAGAATTCTTTGATATAAAAATAGAATGTGACCTTGGTGGGGGTGAAATGGGTTTAAACATGCCTATTTACAACCCTGGGCAATATGACCATTGTTTTAATTTATTTATTCTTTAGTGCTAAATTTTGAAATGGTAATATGCAGTATATCATGGATATAGTCAGTGCTTAAAGTGACCAGTTTGTTTTTTCATTTCAAAGACCTAAACAAGTACTCCTTTTTAATTGTTAAATTGAATTTAATAGTAAATTACATCTTAGATTTTATTACTCAAATATTTATTAATGCTTAATAATGTCTTAATGTCAATTAATAATTAGTTGGACATTATTAAACCAATGTTTATTAATGCCTTATATACTGTTATTTCAATTTACCCTTGTTATAAATTGTTCTTTATAAAATACAAATAGAATTATAGAAAACAAATTCTATTAAATGGTATTTGTGACAGGTTTTCATTTTGTGAACAAAATGCTTAAATAGTATCTTATAAAACATCAGGAAAATGTCTGAAAAAACTGTGGTATAATATTATTACCCTTCTGTTCACCTCTCCAATCATGTTAGAATGAAGCATGCTGATTTTTCTTTTACAGAGGGCTGGTTGGCTGATTTATGGAATTTTAACAGGCTTACAGAAACCATGTTTTAGCTGTGTTGCTCTCCTCTTGCTGTGTCCTTAGCAAGCTGAAAAGCTGGTAGAAAGTTGGCTTTAAGTCTTGTCCCCACTTGCTTGCCTGGGTTAGGCTTTCTTCAGTCTTAATAGTAAAAAATAAGCTGGTACAACCAAATTCTACCTCAAATTTTCATGCCAATTTGGAAGTGCCAATCCTGTTAGGAATCATGATGCCCCTGAAACTAGGAAGGTGAAGACAAGCATGTACTTCTGAAGTCAACCACTACCTCTTTTTGAACTGTTGTCATTGTATCATCGCTGGGCAGCCAAGAGCTCCAGTACAATGGCTAACAGCATTGTGTTGGTCAGCATCACACTGGTTGTGATGTGAGGGGAGAGCATCATCTACCCACCAAGAGAGGACATGGCCAATTTTGCTCTGGTTGACTCTGGCTGCTGATGGCAAGCAGCATGACCACCTTCGATCCTCATACCATAGTGTACCACTTTACAACATTAGAGCCACTCGCAGCTCATGGTACAACAGTTCTGGTGTGAGTTTAGCTCCAGCCATGACACCTTTTGAGTCAAGACTGTTAAGGGGTTTGTTTTACAGCCCTGATTGAGTTATACCACATTTTGTTTTTAAAGAGGAAACAACAGCTTTTGAGATTCATGGATTGATTTTTCCATTTACAAAACTCATCCAATGATGCCAAGAACTATACAGTTTCTATTCTCCTTTGATTTGCTAGACCGAACTGTATGCAGAAACTTTAACAAAACCATGATGTTCAACTTCAAGTAAAAACAAAAATGTTTTATCATAGTTGTGAATCTGCCCTTCCAACAATGCTTCTTTTTTCAGTGAGCTGGTTACATTACATCAGGCTTTAATAATCACTGGCTTTGACTCTGCAGTCCTTCTAACTGTTAATTAATATCTAAAAGAGATCTTGGTCACAGAGCTGTAGCACTAGGAGAGCCCATTTAAACACCTGAATGATTTAGATGCTGGAGGGAACTGAATCTGTGAACCTGAACGTGTGCTAAGAATGATGGCTTTGTTGTGAGCACTCAGACTGCCTGTATGTATGCATATGTCTTTGTGTGTTCATGTGTTTTGTCAAACTCAGTGCGAGTTAACCCCTCTCTCCCTCCTCGTTCCATACCCACTTCCTACACATTGGTCCCCTTTCCTGGCTTTTCCTTCTTCCTCCTCCTCCTCCCTGTCCTCCCCCTGCGGCCCAGGAGGAGCTGGTGCTTGCAGCCCTGAGGATTGAGGCTCTGCAGGTAGCCAAAAACATCTCTCAGAGCCCTTCTCTATCCACTGTTTCCCCTCAGGTATTGCACTGAGCCATTGTGTGTATGTGTGTGTGGGTTTGCATACCTACAGCCTGCTCCCGCAGACAGTGTGTGTTGGGTTACGTGTGTGTATGCGCACAAGGCCTCTACAGTAGCTGTGTGTTGTGAGTGTGCGTGTGGGTGTGTGTGGAAGCATGTGTGATTTCCTTCTGACTGCTCCCTGCTGTGAGAGGGAGTGCATATATCCATATACTACCTCAACATTGTGGGAGTGGCCCAACATACACATTCACTGATATCAATAACCAAGCCCCCTACTCCCTTATTGGTGCTGCTGTCTCCCAAACCGACACCCTCTTGAGAGAGAGAAGTGTGTCTTTTTTTAGGGCTTTCTGACAATCCTGCATGATTTGCCTTGATAGAAGATGCATAGAGATGAAGATCAATGTGACTTGGGATGCTGTGCTGTTATTCGGCTTATTCTAATTGTTCTCATTAAAATATGTTCAACATTTTAAACCTACAGTGTCTGTCCAGCCAAAATCACCTTGAAAAGGATACAAAGTTGTAATTTTCCTTGATCAATTCCTTGTCACATTGTTGCTGACTTCTGATTCTGATTGTGACTAGTTGACACTAACAAACTGGAATACCATGGACATACAGGCTACTTGTATGTCTGAACTAGACATTGCTAATGTTTTCATAGGAATTTATGCTTTGGTCTGTTTTGCTGATTGTCTGGCTTTCACACTGGTCGGGTTTGGTGAGTTTAACCATTGACTCAATGGTACATGGGAAACGCATTCATTTTGAATGAGTGGCTTTCAGGTGAAAGATTTATCAGTGAAATCATTTGCACATGTTCACACATCACACTGATCACACCTTGTGTGTCATTCCCACCCCATGCTCACATTCTTGTCTCGCACGCTCCACAGTCTCGGCTCAAGAAGCCCAGCCCACGTCGGTGGAATATCAACGGTTCTGCCATGGCTAAAGTAAGAGGATTGAGAGAAACGTAACCCAGCAAAACTAGAATCAACCCATCGGTGTTACGTCATTTACCCTTTCCCTCTGGGTTGAACCTCTGTGAAGTGTAAACCTTCCCTGAGATATAACCTACCCAGATAACATGCTTATGTGGGGTCTGTATGGGTAGCTCAACTGGGAGCCAGAAAGTTTTGTCCATAGGTTCCATGTTGGTTTCACATATGAATTTCCACTAGGGTCAATAATGGGTCTAGTAGGGCTTAAACATGGGCATCAAATGGGTGGATTAAGGTGGGCTGTCATGATGCGGCCCATTTGAGGAGCTCAGTTGGGTCCCAGTAACAACACATTAAAACCCAGTCACAGTTCATGTCTACCTGGAACCCACCTATCCCACATTCCACCAATTTGATCCCCATGCGAGCATGTTCACTGGGTAGCTGTTAAAACAAACCTTCATTCTACTTACCTTTTGTCCACTGACTACAAACTAAACTACTCTTAAAGGAATACATCCATGTCTTTCAACTTTGTAGCATACAGTCACTTATCAGGTACATTCATTTTCATGTACGTCAACTGTGTCCACAACGGACTTTTGTGGCCACAGGTTTTCATTGTAACCAAGCAAAATTACTCCTGACTTTAGTCTGTAGTCTTAGGATGGTCTCAGTCTTTAAACAACTGAAGGTGGAATGAAAATCTGCAGCTGCTTTGACCCTGTATGGAAAAGACTGGACACCCTTCATATACTGTATGTAGTAATCGAACCATTGACTTAGAAACCAATAGGCATTGAATCATATGCCATTGGTTTCTGTTATGAATGAGTTCTGAAGCAGATAGATATTAGGTTGAATCTGCTGTATTCCTTTAAGTATGTTGCCCATCCTTCTTGAAGATTTGTTCAATAGCTGGTTCACTAGTTACAGTAACCTTAAATGCACATTTTATTGATACTACATATTTCTTCTACTTCCATTTTGCACATTCCAAAACACATTACCATTCATCACACATTATACAGGCATCACAGAATTTTTCTTTATTCTGACATGGTGGGACTGGTTCCACTTGTCCTCTGTTTTCTCTTTCTAAAATGCTCTGGTTATTTTCCTAGAAGTCTGCAGGCAGGTCTACTCAGGCAGAGGTAAAACTCTGTCGAAGAACACCCCAGTTTTCACAGGTACAGAATCTGGTCCCTCACACAGTGTATGAATAAGGAACCAAGATTTTAGAAATACTGTAGTAACTAGCAGTTATATAGTTGCTTAGACACACAGTGTGTTAACACCATCAACTTGGTATATCTTAGGTCTCAATCCTGGTTCTGGAGACAACTTGTCCTGCACATTTATTAGTTTCCCTTCTCCCATCACACTTGACTCAACTAATCAGTAAACGAATAGGTACTTTCAGAGATGCAGTGGGTGTGAAAATGCAGGAAACCACTAAAATGTGCAGGGCACAGGACCGGGGTTGAGAAACAATGCCTAAAGGTGTGTAACACTAGTTTTGTTAGTAGTTTCAAAAGGTTTAACAGATCAGCCTTTAAGGTATCAAGTAAAGTAGTATTCTTATGCTTATACAGCTTCTCCCATTAGCTCTAGATTAAGGCTTTAACTACAGTATGATTACAGACCTAACTCCTAACTTCACTGCACCTATGTTTATGCCCCACACTCACTTATTTCTCAAAAAAGTCCAAGTTGTCCAGATGGGTTGGGCCTCAGTTCTAGATAAGCTTTGCTTAAGCTGGTAAACATAAAGTGGTGAAAGCCACTAACTGCTTCTGATTGAGCTCCAGAAAGATCTTCTCTCCACAACAGCAGCAGACATCCAGGGCAGTATGACGTTATTTCAAATGTCATAGCCACCCCCAAGAATCATCAATGAAGCCACAACCCAATCGAATAATCTCCTAATCCACCTCTGCTGGAGGATTATTTAATCTGCTCAGATCAGCAGGTGGTTTAAAGAGCTATAAAATAAACATGATGTCCATGTTACTGCTTCTCCATGTAATGCCTTGGATAGACATGAGGTCAGAGAAAGGCTGACCCTCCTTTCAGTGATCACATTCATGTTGTGGGTTTTCCTTTTCAGCTAAAGAGAATTTCATTTCAGAAGCAGATATCATGGGGGGTGTTTTCCTTTTCCTTTTACCTAAAAGAGGATATATAGCATTGATATTAATGTAACTTGCTTTCTTCCAGAATGTTGGTACATCAAGGATGTGTTTTTGACTTGCTTTTTCTAGAGTAGGTTTTTCAATATGGATTTAACCATGCTGACAGTTAACTTTTCATTGTCTTTAAGCATAGTTACAGAATTATCTGGGTGGATTGGTTTTGTCTGGTTAGTTCTGCAGATAATAAAATAATAAAGAAATACTCCAGCACTTCCAGCCTTATCTCTGTCTGCCATATCTGGGAGAGTCAAAGTCAGAAGACTTTTTCAATACACTCATCCTCAAAAAAATAGTTGCCCCCAGAAGTAAGCAGAAGGAAGATTAAAATTTTAGATTGATATGGACAATATTTATTGAGTTACACATACAGTAGTGTCTCTCAGTATGGTGATGGGTATAACACACCTCATGTCCTATGATAATCCCTCCCATGCCGCTTGAATATTCATGTGTTTTGATAGGACGTTCAATATCATCCAGTACACAAACTGTTGATCTTGGTGCTGACCACGGTGCATACACACACAGATTTTTTGGTCGTCTCCACCAAAGCAACAACCATTCTGAGTGACTCCATGACAGTCCGGCATGACATCCTTGCAGTTGTGCATTGAAATTGGTCGATTCTTTCCAGGAGCAGTTTATTTTGACAATTAGTGTAAAAGCAGTGTGTTCTTTGTTTTTATATTGTTTAAGTACAGGGAAATTGTTGCCTGTGGTGTCTGATCATATGTTTCAGATGTGGCAGGTAGGGTTTAAGATGTCTGGAGTATTCCTTTAAACTGGATGGCTTCTGTTGAAAATATTCTATGAAATGCGAAAGTCTATTACTCCTTTTGCTCATATTTCTTGAAAAACATCATGATTAATACCTCTGAATACATGCTACTCCTTTAACTGTGATGTGGTCCCAGCATGTCACTAACACATGGACCATTCTTTGAGCCTTCCTCAAGTTCCCTCCCTTCTTGGCCTGGACCCAATCGCAGCTGTGCTCTAGCACATCAAGCAGCCGCTTACAACCATCCTGCTTTGGGCATCAGCAACCTATTGCAGCCTCTCAGCTGTGTGCAGTTGGCTAATCACAAACTGAAGCCTCATCCCAACCACGCAAAGCTTTCAAACTGAGTGACGAGCCTGCTCTCATTGGCATTGCGGCTTTGCTTTGTAGAACCTGTAGATGATGTGCTCCCTTGTGGCTTGGTTCAGAATCCCGCTAGTATGAGTGAAGCTGTATTAACGTATTTACGTCATTGAGAGCACTGGCAGTTGACTAAAAATATCTGCAATTTCTGTTTTTTCCTCCCCAATTCCCCTCATTGTTTGACATACAGCAAAGAGAGGTGGCCTCCCCAGGGGACAGTGGTGTATCTAAAAGCTCCATATACTCTCGGACAGGATACAGCGAAACAGAAAGCCCCTACCTACCCAGGGATTTGGACCACTCACTGGGCATAGCTAGAGAAGAGGTACGTGACAGGACATGTGTTACAGTAAGTTACAGTAAAGTTGCAGTTACTGACTAGAAGACATCATAAACCAGCTAAAGAACTGAAAACCTGTTCCATTTCTGTTTGGGTGATGTGCTGTTGCTTTCATCATCAGATTGTTTCCAAGGAAAAGGAAGTTCTAGAGTGGCAGAGAAAGTATGAGGAGAGTCAACATGAACTACAAGAGATGAAGTAAGTTGATGCACACATGCTCCACAGTGTTTTTATATAGGCATTATGCTTAAGTGATCCACCTACAGCTGGCACAACAGTCTCTGTACACCTGTCAATCTGTTTATCTCTCTCCAACCTTTTCCCAAAGCTCAGGTTTGAGGGCAAAGCCAATTAAAGAAGGCCTGGGTATGAGGTTCAACAGAGTCAGGTGAAAGACCTGCATAAATGAAGCCCTGGGGAGGTTATACAAGTCCTGAAGCTGGCCTATTAGAATTTGACACATATGATTTATACCAGTACACTTGAAAAATGTATTCATATTGAGGACACCTGACACTTTGGGCAAAAAAAGGAAAAAAACATGTATTTTAGAAAGAGAGATGAATAAGACTCCAGTTGTAGCCCCAACACATTTGGCATGGTTGGATAGATATGAGTCACTCAGCACTGTGGGCCCTTTCAATCCCCTTCTTCTGGGCCAGGCATGGACTGGAGGCTGAAGGAGGGGCTAGGAGCCAGCTGGACACTGCCTTGGTAGTGTGGCTAAGAGAAGGGTTTACCTCATTAGACTGATTGGCCTCAGGATAAGAAAGGCCTAAGAGGCTAAGGGGAAGCACTACTAATCCATCTTCTTACAATGCCGGCAACCTGCTTTTCAAAAAACTGGTCTTTTCACTGGATGTTTCCTAGCACACCTAAAATTTCCAACCATTGCCTCTTCAGGGAAGCGTCAGGAAAGAGCATTACAGTTCCAATTTACTTGCATTTACTGTCTGTAACCTATAGTGCATCCAGGAAGTATTCACAGTGCTTCACTTTCTCCACATTTTGTTATGTTACAGCCTTATTCCAAATCGGGTTAAATAAATTTTTTATTCAAACTTCTACACACAATACCCATGGTGACAAAGTGAGAAAAGTTTGTTTGACATCTTGCAAATTTATTAAAAATAAAATACAAACATATAACATGTATTTAAGTATTCACAGCCTTTATTCAATAATTTGTTGAAGCACCTTTGGCAGCAATTACAGCTCCAAGTCTTTCTGAGACAACAATTGAATGGGGAGAGTTGGTGCACAGCCATTTTTAGATACCTTCAGAGATGTTCAATCGGGTTCAAGTCTGGGCTCTGACTGGGCCACTCAAGGACATTCACTGAGTTGTCCAGAGCAGCTCCTTTGTTATCGTGCCTGTGCCGATGTCTCTGTACATTGCTGCAGTCATCTTTCCCTTCACCCTGACTAGTCTCCCAGTTCCTGCTGCAGAAAAACATCCTCACAGCATGATGCTGCCACCACCATGCTTCACTGTTGGAATAGTATTTGCTGGGTGATGAGCAGTGCCTGGTTTCCTCCAGACATGGTCCAGATTGGTTTTCTCCAGATATGAGCCAGACTGGTTTCTTCCAGACATTCAGTCCAAAAAGATATTTTTTTTCTTATGGCCTGAGAGTTCTTTAGGTGCCATTTGCTTTGGTGTAGGGCTGCAGAATTGGTTATCCTTCTGAGAGGTTCTTCACAGAGCAAGGTTGGAGCTCTGTCAGAGTGACTATTGGGTTCTTGGTCTACCACGATCACTCAGTTTGGCTGAATGGCCAGCTCTAGGAAGAGTCCTGGTGGTTCCAAACTTCTTCATTTTACACTGTGTTCATTGGGACCTTGAGTGCAGCAGATTTTTTTTTGTACCCTTCCCCAGATCTGTGTCTTGATACAATCCTGTCTCTGAGGTCTACAAATAATTGGTTTGTGCTCTGGCATGCACTGTTTACTATAGGACCTTGTCTAAACAGGTGTGTGCCATTCCAAATCATGTCCAATCAACTGAATTTACCACAGATATACTCTAATCAAACTGTAGAAACATCTGAAGGATGACCTGAGCTCAACTTTGAGTGTCATGGCAAAGGCTGCGAATTCATATGTACATGTTATATTTGTGTTTTATTTTTAATACATTTGGAAAGATTTCAAATAACAAATTCTCACTGTCAATTGAATTCATTTTGG
Source organism: Acestrorhynchus altus (assembly GCA_034509495.1). NCBI lineage: Eukaryota > Metazoa > Chordata > Actinopteri > Characiformes > Acestrorhynchidae > Acestrorhynchus > Acestrorhynchus altus. The sequence goes on along the minus strand of CM067506.1, from coordinate 23,160,962 downwards.
AAAAAGACTGTAACATAAAATGTGTGAAAAGTGAATCAGTGTAAATACAGATGCACAGTAGATCTTGTTTGTGTATTAATACATTTGTAGCTATGGATGTATGGATATTCCAGTATAAGTGGTCTAAAAAAAGACACAACTGCATTACAACCCCAGTCCCTCCTTCGACAGCATCTACATCATATTTAGTCTTAACGCAGATAGACAGGAAAATGACGGTAAAAAAAAATAAATAACAACTTGTTTCACCCCTCATCTCTAGGAGGATTGTTTCAGAGTACGAGAAGACCATTGCACAAATGATTGGTGAGTACCACATATCTGAAAATCATTTAAATCCAGCCGGGCATCTTTATTTGAACCTCTTTGTTTACATGGCAGCTCTTGAAGAGTCTTTCTCTTCCACTCAAACGCAAGACTAGAAACCCACTCACCTTTCCCTGAGTCATTCCAAGTCTGAACCCAGATTCACATACCACTTTATTTTATTCAATTTACAGAAAAGCCTTTCGTGCTCCCGGATTCATCCACTGGTCAGTTACAAGCACAAGTTTCAAGCCCCCAACCCTCCCTTTGTTTCATTTCAACTTTTCACCAGCTGAACTTTTAACAGAACTCTCTTCGCCAAAACCATCACATAGACAGACATGTGTTGAGGTTTTGGAAAATAACGTTTATTTTAACCCCAAACTGTCTTTATTCTCTGTTTTCTTTGTTCTTTGAAAATCCTTCACATCTTCTTTGTAACATCTTGTTTTCTACTTCTGACAGTTTCATCCATTTGCTCCATTCCACACTCAATTCAGCATCACTTTGCACATTTTCTCTTCTCCATATCCAGTCTCTTTTTAGCCTGTTAATTTGAATTCTTAACTGGTTACATTGGTTTGCTTTCGCACTACTTCAGTGATCTTATTTCATTCTTTCAACTTGGTTTCTTTTTCCACGTGAAACCCCAAAGAAAGGAGGCAGATTTTTTTTATATATCTGTACCACTTTTCTCCCACAATTCCCCCCGCTGGCTTGACTTAACACAATCCCTTCTTTCTGTTTTGCTCCCTCCTTTGCCCATAAATATCTGATAAACCAATCAGGCATGCCGGGTAAGTAACAAGGACTCTTCTTTTTGTTTGTTTGTGTTGAGTCTACACATGTCTGGTAGACACGAAGAGGCAGAGTGTCTCTGTCCATCCTAGTCTCTTTCATCTTTCATTCCTGCATCTTTATTCTGTATCGTAGTTGTTTCAGAGCTTGCAAATTCAGAATTGCACTAACCACATAAAAAGTTCAAAGAGATATATTTTTTTTTATTAAAATGTTTGTTTCTTATACAGATCTAATATATTTTTTTTAATTCAATCAAGAACAGGATGGTCCATTTAAGAGTAATTCAACTCTTACTTTGTGAGTTGGTTACAGATAAGCAGGTTATTTAGGTTGGAGCATGATTTTTTCATGGAAAACCTTCCTTGTAAGAGGCTCTTGAGTAAAAAGATCTGTTGAACCTCTGTGATGGTCTCATCTCTCACACTGCGTCTCTTTGGTTTCCCATTCCGTGTTAATGTGTGTCGTGTCTGCATGCTTTACAGGAGACTCGTGGGTAAAACATCATGAAATATTAGTGATCATCATTAGTGATCTAATGCATATCATTTTCTGAAATAATTAATACTGCCTCTCCTATTAGCCTCTCTTTTGGCTACTCGAGGGGATTGACTGTGTAGAAAAGTTCATGTTTAATATTTAATCATTTACATTTTTAAGCACTTGGCCATGTACTATGAGAGTAAATTGCATTTATTCCACAAAGGTCTCATCACAGTGTGTCTATGTGTGTGCGTATCTTAGAGGACGAGCAGAGGGAGAAGTCCCTGTCCCATCACACCATCCAGCAGCTGATTCTGGAAAAAGACCAGGCTCTGGCTGATCTCAACTCAGTGGAAAAGTCTCTGGCTGATCTGTTTCGCCGCTATGAGAAAATGAAAGATGTTCTAGAAGGCTTTCGCAAGGTCAATGAACACTCCCTTAGTCAACACATTTGTAGAAAATCAAGTGCATACCTTCACACTACCATCCACACTTCAGTATTACATCAGGCCTTTGCACTTAGAATCAGATGTGTCAGCTGAAGTGTGTTTGAGACTTGCAGAATATTGGCAAAGCTCCCATTCAATCCAAAGAGAAGTTGTACTGATTTTTACATCTGCTCACTTACTCGAAATCAAAGTTAATTTGTCACATTCGTATTCATACATGGTACAACTAGCAGGGAAATGCTTTGGTAACTGCCTGCTCACATGAAAAAAGATATAAAGATAGGAATAGAAGCCTCTTAAGATAGAAAAACAAAATGTAATCCAACAAACTAATAAAATAAATGTAATAAAATAAGCATATTGTTAGATTCAACTCTTAACTCCACCCCACCTGTTCCAACTCCCCTCAGAATATCTTGTTAGATTTGGCTTGGAGTTGAAACCTACAGGAAAGTAATTCTCCAGAAGCAGTGAAGCCTACACTAAACTTTGGAACATTGCTGAGGATAATTAAAGAGAATGGCATTTAAATCTCAAAGATCTGCGGTGCTCCTTCACACCAGCAAATGTAGTTTCCTGGGTCCTTCCATCCGAGAGCCCCTTGCTTTATACTCCTCTAGCCAATGCTTTGCTTTGAGCTTGGGGACTTCTTATGCAGCTTCTCCAAAGAGTCCAATTCTATTGGCAGGGCTTTTGTATACAGATTATGTAAGCTCTGCGGGCACAATTGGTGTATTAACAGTTGGTAAACCTTAAAGCAGCTTAATTCACTAATTTTAAGAAATGCCTGCCCATTTTTAAATATTATGGATTTAAAAGTTACAATGTATTACAAATATTGATATTTTGACAATTAAAAGAACTATTTGCATGTTTCTCGTTGGGTTGATTTGAGGTTAAATTGAATTTGGGGGATTTCTGTGGATTTTTGTCAATATTCAGTAAAGCTTCTCTAACCTATTAACTGTTGCTACAAAAGAACAGATTTATGGATTTGTTTGAATTCTCATATTCTCATTAATCCTACTACAGAATGAGGACGTGCTGAAGAAGTGTGCCCAGGAGTATCTGTCTCGGGTGCGAAAGGAGGAGCAGCGCTACCAGGCTCTAAAAATCCATGCTGAGGAGAAACTGGACAAGTAAGTTCAGACTTTGTGATTAATTGCTGTGTTGTTGTGTATTTTGATGAAGAACGAATGATAAGTGTACTGTGTAAAATGTGCTTGGTAGAAACTAATGCTGTATTGAAAAGTAAAACCAGCAACACTAGAGACTAGAGAACACTTTATTTGTAAGTAACACATTTAGGCATGGAATTCTCCAGTCTACATGTTTTCTACTTTTTATTTTGTTTTCTACAATATATCTTGTTGTCTGCAGCCTAAGGACTGTCTAATGACAGTACATTCAATGAGCTGTGTTGTTAAATGGATAATGTGGAGTGGCAGTGCCTGACTGTGAGGCTATTTGTGGCATCCTGCAGGGCCAATGCAGAAATCGCCCAAGTGCGTGCCAAAACTAAGCAGGAACAGGTAGCATACCAGGCCAGTCTGAGGAAAGAACAGATGAAGGTTGATTCCCTAGAACGCACACTGGATCAGAAGGTTTGTATCCATTCTCTTACATATTTCCATACATTTTTCCATCTTATTTTCCTAAGTAGAACATTTTATATGTTAGAGTGTTTAACTGAATAATTGTTTGTACTTATCAAATTAAATGATGAAAACAGATTTTACGATGCGTTGAATGTTTTCCTACAATATTATAAGTAAAGTGAATTGTTCTGAGGTTGGACATTTACACTCATCAAAAAATAGTTGCATAAATGGTTGCACCTAAAGTGAAATGTTGGATTGCTATTCGGAAGGAACATAAAGGTTACTAAGTAATAAATAAAAGAACAAAATAATAAAAAATATGACGTCAGATATACAGTAATTGAACACGCCAGACATCTCGGCATTGTTAGAAGTTCTTAATGGTGTCCTTCGTTTATCAATCCCTTGCAGCTTGTATATTCTCTCTCAGTTCCTGCAGGTAGTGGTGAGGTAGAGTACTGATAGTCCGTCCAATAGCATCTCACACATTTTCAATTGGGGATAGGTCTGGCAATGCTGCTGTTGGAATAGCGCACACAAATTTGTTGGTCATCTCCACCAATACAAAAGTGGGACTCATCACTGAAGATGACCCACTGCTATTCTGACTGATTCCATGACAGTCTGGCAAGACACCACTGCGTTCTTTGACCTGTGACATGACATCACTTCTCACTGAATGTTCGCAATCATGGCAGTTGAGTTACTCTGCAAATGTGTGACAATCTGTTGGTTGTTTCTCTCCATGGTTCTCAGACCCTTCATGTCAGTGGGGTGTGTCTTGTTCTTTTCACTGCTGCCAACAACGTGCTTTGGTAATACCGGCACATACCGGCATACGGGTTGTGTGCACATGCCTAAGGCCATTCCACGTCTGGGAGTCTGAAGATATAACCCATAAACTATTCCAGCTGCTTAAACTGCTTTTGAACTCATGCAAAGGATGCTACCAAAACAATGGAAATGGAATCGAAAGCACATGCAATGGGACAACCTCATATAGTCTTTTTTGACAATGAGTGTACATGTGTATTTGATAACAGATGCAACAGTTTGTAGAAAAATTCAGTGCTACAACCTGTATTAAATTAGTCCATGTAAAAACAGGATTTTGTAACACATTCTCTGTGCTTTCTTCTTTACAGAACAAAGAAATCGAGGAATTAACCAAGATCTGTGACGAGCTGATCGCCAAAATGGGGAAGAGCTAACAGCCCATCACATGAACTCTGTCCACACCTCCATAGGACAAGACAGGAACTGTGGCAGAGTAGATCAGTGAAACCGAGTGTCCTCTGGAGTGCTGGACACAATCACAGACTGTATTTAATCTTCAACACTACTGATACCCTTTGTGGAACTGGACTTCCATGGACAGGGAGGTCACTCTGGACTATGACTCCACTGTAATTACACGCTGTACTGTTTCAATGTGTTTTAATGTGCACCAACTTACCTGTAACTTAACAGGGGTCTTGTGGAAGTTTTTAGAGATGTACTCCCCATCAGTAAAGATATTTTATGAGAGTGTGTGTATGTTTGAGAGAGAGCGAGAGAGAAAGAGAGTGAGAGAGTGTGAGTGTGTGTGCTTGGAATGAGGGTGAGGTTAACTGCTATGTTGCCATGACAACCACTGATGGAGCTGACTGTTAAACTAATTCCGTGGTACCCTCTTTGAACTTGAAAACACAAGTGATGATAAGAAAGATGATATCTATATATATGATCATGAGAATATTATAAAAACAGAAGCATGTGTTAGAATCAAAATGTCCTTTTTTCTGTGGATATGAGCTGCAAATATAGTAATGGAACACTGCATTTTTTTATACTGTTAAAACAGCTTCCTCGTGTATCATTTTTGTAGATACTTTGTGTTTTATTTGCCTCTTAGCCAAACTGGTGTGTGATTTTATTATTTTATTTTATTTTTTCAATTTTGTTTTGAAATGTTAATGAACATTATATCCTCCTGTGTCTGGTTCTAAGGTAAGCTAATTCTGTTTGGATGGGTTTGTCTCAGTCCTGCTTTGGTTGATGTGGCACAGTAGAAGTTCCCCTAAAAGAGGGATTCTATTCCGTTATACAGCACCTGCTTACAAAGTGCAATAAAAGATGGCAATAAAACACTGCTGCTCCTCTCTGTTTGATTTATCACAGCACAAGTAATTAAATAGTACAATCATTTTTGCTCACACAATGACTAGGCTTTTCAGGGTGCGAATGAGGTCTATCCTGTGTCAGTTATCTGATCTCACTGTTTTTGGGGAAGTTACTCATCTTGCTCAAAAAAAGGATGTCTACTGTCAATGTGCCAGCGGACAGGTGCTTAGACGTGGCAGGTAATATTAGTGCCAGTGACACACAGGCACAGAAATAGTCTATCTGCATGTGAGATTGTGTGAAGTCTCCAGGTGTCACATACTGTAAGCAGTGAGTCAGTGCCATTTGCTTCATTTGGACTTGTGTCAAATTCTGACTCACGTGAGTGTGGACTCTGTTCTCACACACATTTTGGATGAGTAGTTGTTGTGTCAAGCATATGGTCCTGGATTATCATTCTACCCTGCTTTTGTGAGTACAGGGCTCATCAGCTTTGATGTTCTCTTACATCAAATCAACTCAATTCTAGTTACATCCAATTCCCATCATATGATCTACCAAAGCTAGCTGGGTTGTCATGTCATGTGAAGCTGTCCCACATCTTGTACAGTATCATCGGACATGTTTGAAGAACACCACCTGTGTTCTGTTACATGAGCCAACAGATGCCCTCACACCAAGTTGATGGAGGAAAAGGTGGCCATGGATGGTTGCAGCATCATGGAGAATGAAATCAGTGACCTCCAGACAATGCTTAGACAAGTGCACCACCCTGTAGCAGTTAGGATTACTATTACTACTATTGTAAGGGCCTGTTTTCATATCAAGCTTGATCTTGATATGATTTATGATGAATTTACCAAGCACAACATATCCGACATTAGCACTCCTAATTTTAATGAATATAAAAATGTAGAAAAAAAAAAGTAAAAGAATAGCTCTTTTGTGTTATTCTATAGATCCCTTTTTGGTTTATGCACTCATTTGAAATGTGCAGTACTTACTAATAAACATTATGATGTCAGACATAATTCAACATGCCAGACATCTCAGCATGGTTAGAAGTTCCTAATGATAATCAATCCCTTGCAGCTTGTATATTCTCTCTCAGTTCCTGCAGATTTTGTGGTGAGGTAGGGTACTGATAGTCCGTCCAATAGCATCTCACACATTTTCAGTTGGGGATAGGTCTGGCGATGCGGCTGTTGGAATAGCACACACAAATTTGTTGGTCATCTCCACCAATACAAAAGTGGGACTCGTAGAAGAAGATGACCCACTGCTATTCTGACTGATTCCATGACAGTCTGGCAAGACACCACTGCATTTTTTGGTGATCTGTGATATGACGTCACTTTTCACCGAATGTTCATTGGAGGTTTGAACTGGGACAATTGTTTGGTAGTTTTAACCCTTGTGACACATCACAGATCCTTTAAAAGATGTGCAAAGCTGCTTACAGCATACTAACATGTGGATGTGTCACTGGACAGTTTGTGAATACTTGGACATGTAACCTTATGTACAAAATGCCAGTGACTTTGGTTAGTGTTTGAGACAATAAGCTCATTTTAAATGTATTTGTGTCACAAGTCACACTTCCAGAAGGTCCGGCATCATGGCGTGGAGTGCAATCACCTTTGGGCACAAGCTCAGTGTTACATTAATGAGGTCCTACAACCAGTCCTACAACCTGTTCCAAATGGACTTGCCTTGAAGACAAGGATTCTATACCATGGCCAACTTCATAATGAGAGACACTACTTCTGTATGTGTACCTACATAAATATATCACATGTCTATATTTTTAATAATTTATTGTTAGTTCTGGATAACACTTCTTTCTGGGTAAGTGTATTTTAGTAGCTGAAATGGAAAAAAAAGATGTGCATCACTGCAGTCATCTTTCCCTTGACCCTGACTAGTCTCCCAGTTTCTGCTGCAGAAGAAACATACCCACAGCATGATGCTGCCACCTACATGCTTCACTGTAGGAATGGTATTGTCTAGATGATGAGCAGTGCCTTGTTTCCTCCAGACATGATGCTTAGCATTCAGTCCAAAAAGTGTAATATTATTGTTTCTCATTGTCACTGAGTACTTTAGGTGCATTTTGGTGTGCCTTTAACTGAGGAGTGGCTTCTGTCTGCCCACTCTACCATACAGGCCTGATTGGTGTAGTGCTGCAGAACTGGTTGTCTTTCTGGAAGGTTCTTCTCTCTCCTCAGAGCAACATTGGAGCTCTGTCAGAGTGACCATTGGGTTCTTGGTCATCTCAGTGATTAAGGCCCTCCTTCCACAATCACTCAGTTTGGTCAGGTGTTCAGCTGTATGAAGAGTCCTGTTGGTTCCAAACTTCTTCCATTTACACATGATGGAGATCCCTGTACTCATTAGGACCTTCAATGCAGCAGAAATATTTCTGTATCCTTCTCCAGATCTGACTCATTACAATCCTGTCTCAGAGGTCTACAGACCATTCTATAAATTTAATGGCTGGGTTTGTGGTTTGATATGCACTGTCTACTATGAGACCTTATATAAACAGGTGTGTGTGCCTTTCCAAATCATGTCCAATCACCTGAATTTACCACAGGTGTCCAATCAAACTGTAGAAACATCTGAAGGATGATCAATGGAAATAAGATGCACCTGAGCTCAATTTTGAATGTCATGGCAAAGGCTGTGAATACTTATGCACATGTTATAGTTTTATGTTTTATTGGTAATAAATTTGCAAATATTTCAAACAACCTTTTCATACTTTGTCATCGTGAGGTATTGTGTGTAGGATTTTGAAAACAAAGTTGAATACATGTTGGAATAATGCTGTAACAACAAAATGTGCAAAAAGTGAAGCAATGTGATTCCTTTCTGCATGCACTGTATATAAGTATTTAAATATTTAATCCCACAATCAATGAAAGAAACAGAAGGTGCCTTCTGAGTTTGGGTGCTCAGTGAAATATCAAAACGTTCATTTTACAAAGCACAGGAACTAGGCAATATCCAGTTCACAAACTGCTATGTATGGAGACAGTGTGACAGATTGAAAATGATGGTCGTGATTGGGAGGGAGAGATAAGTGGTTATTCCGCCCTAATTAATCTAGTTGGAGGAGCACCACTCTTAGGGCCTTAGTGGCCAGGTCTGTAATCTTCCTCTGTTCACTTCTGTTGGGGGTATTAGTCCCCTGATAGCTTGGCTTAAGCTCAGAGGTTTGGGAAGCAAGCAACCAGCTTTTCATTGTGCAATCCAAGTGCCAGCCAAAGACAACCTGCAACATGAGAGCTGTCCAGTGCTGCCTGTTGCTTGGCCTCTCTGTCGTACTACTTGCTGCTTACAGTAAGTAACTTTTATTTTTCCTCTAAAAATCTTTCGATGTTCCTACCAGGATTGTTATATTCTTAAAACAACATGTGGGCAGCAGGACACATTCCTGCCTCATAAGCTTTTCAGTCTAGACCTCCATCTGGTGTCTTGGCTCAAGTATATCTGTGTGTTGTTTGTTCATCTTTATTGATGTTTCCAAGCAATCAAGAGCATCTTGCATATTATTCCATAATCTAAGAGCATGTTTCTCTTCTGGACTTAAAGTGGTAGACAATTCAATCCTGTAAACCTTCTGGTCTCCAGAAGAAGAATTCACAATGAACCAGTTCTATAGATTTACATGGATTTATTATGCAAGATACATAACTGTCAGTTACACTCGCTGCCTCTAAATGAAGGTCACACTGAGATTCCATATTGATGCTATCCTTACACTCGTCAGAATCATAATGTATTTTTTTTAAATGGCAGAATTGTTTAGAACGCTTCTCTTCCAAAGATGGATTCCATCGCCCTTGTAAACTGAACAAATCTCAAATAAGCAAGCACTGGTGAATGTCAGAATCATAGTGAACAATATGTACGTAGGTTTTAAGAATGGTCCATTGCTTTGAGAATTTGATCGAATTCAACCACAAAAGAACTTACTTACATACTAATTCTAGATGATCACGAATACTCCAGTCCATCCCAAAGGAATCACATGGTTTATGATTAGCTTGGATAACACAATCAAATCTACTGATCCACAGTGTTGCCGCTGCAGAGCATCCTTACCCTGCAATACTATTTTATTGAGATCACACAATCTGTAGCCTCAATAAAAAATAGAAAGAGTGTCTACAAACATTTGGATATAAATTATTGATTTATAACAGATTAGGAAGATTAAACAGTAATGAAAAGTTCAAGTTTTTATGTTCAACAGTTATGTGGATAAGCCAACATGCAATCATACAAACTAAGCTCATAATGGGTGTTGAAATTGATTTAAGATCAACGATAACAGCTCGTGGTGCCTATAGGCAGGGGATTGAGGTCAGTTCTCCGAGGACAATTTCATCTACTGCTTCTTCCAGCATGAATCAACCACTGCCGGAGGCTGCCCCAATGTGAAGCATAATTTCCATACCTGGAACAGATCAAAATTGCCTGTGGGGATATTTGCCAAATGGCTCTGGAATGATAAGCTGATAACTGCTTACTCACAGGTGGAAGTAGGCCTCTGCCTTGAATAAACGATCAGTGCTGCGAACAGTCTGTGTAAAATGAGTCCTAACCTTATGAGCGACACATCAAAATAATCCTCGGGCCACTGGGTTCTTAGAGCTCTTGTGTCAATACGGTCAGCAGAGGACAGCTGATTTATGGAGGATGTATGGCTTACGAGACTGGTGTGTGCACAGGGACAGCATTTAGTTCCAGAAACATTTGAAATTCTAGTAACTTGCTGTAAGTAGGGTAATCTCTCTTCACTGTATTCTGTCTTGTGAGTAACCAATGAAAGTCCTTACAAAACATAAAAAACGTTTTATACAAAAAAATTATACAGATTTACAAACAACAATGACGTCATCAACAACAACAAAAACATTTAAATGTGTGCTCATTACAATTAGGCAGGTTTGGTGTGAATGTATCTAAAACCTTGGCTTGAACTTCAAAGACTGTTTGTGTGTAAAAATACAGTTGGGATATGAGGGCAGAAGCGCATCAAACAGGTTTAGCTGAAATATGTTTTAAGAATAGCCTAAGAGCACTGAGGATTTTCCTCTTTGTGGAAAAATACTTTTGCTACTGACCTTGGAGACTGACTCCAGCTCCAGATCTAAGGAAAACTAAACGAATGAGAAATGTTTGCAGTTTAGCCTAAATATATGCACATTATTCTGTTTAAAGAACAATGATTTAATAAAGGCAACAGTTTCATTTAGAGCAGTTTGTGTGACAGTCTTTTGTACTGCTCAACTCAGATTTCTTTAAAGTGGTGGAGATTGGAACTAGAGGTTGAGAATCTACAGTCTAAATAACCAAAACCAAAATGACCAATTAACCTTCTGTTTCAAATCAATGTCATGCAAAAAAAAAATTAAAAATAGTATAACAAGAAAGTACTTTAATAGTAAAAATAATGTTTAACTTTACATATCAAAAATATAAAATATGACAGCTTATCTTTTTCAATGAAATGATGAACACTTTCACTTTATGTTGTGATTTAAAGCATTTCACTGCTAGTTGCATTTTATAATTGTACTAGTATAACTCTGATTAGGTGGGGCACTGCACTGTTACACCTGCATGGGGTCAACAGATGAAGACTGCAATCGCCAGGGGTCCAAAACATGTCCAAGCTACTCAGATGCATGTGCTGTGGTCAAAGGACATGGCAGTAAGTTTTTATATTATTTATATTTTATTTAAATATTTGATGCAGATTCATAGATTCGATAATTCACATATAAGCAGTGATTAGCTTTGTATTGTAAACTATTTGTTTTCTTTAAGTAATGGTGAGTTTTTTGGAACCCAGCAGTGCAGTGTGTGTGTGTGAGAGAGAGAGAGAGAGAGAGAGAGAGAGATGGGGGAGAGATCAGAGGCTTACCGGATAAAATGGGTTGGTGGTTAACAGACTACTCCGTCTGGCCACAGCTCAGACACAACAGGGGGCTTGCAAACATCTGAAGGAGGATCACTATCTCTTTGTGGGGTGCAAAGCATATTAGAACCTCAGTGCACATTTATAAGTTTTTTTACTGAATGCTCTCAATGCACCTATCCTTTTCCTAGGTGGTGTGATGAAGTCCTGCTCCTACAAGTCATTCTGTAGCCAAGCCAACAGCCAAGGCTACAGAGCTCCAGGAGTGAAGGTATACTGCTGTTACTCAGACGACTGTAATGTGACGGGGCATGCAGCCAGGCTCAGCGGAGGGGTCAACTACCTGCTAGTCCTTCTGCCGCTGCTCTGGCATGTGCTGTCAAGCTAAAGCTGCCCAGCATGACCGTAATGACCCCTGCAACAATGCGTCATATGGCAGAACTCATGTGATGAACTCAGAAGCCAGTGTTACAATGTCTCCGATCATGACTGTTATTATACTGATATGAATTGCACAAATGGACCTTTAATGGAGATTCCACATACAAAATAACAGATGAACAAGAGGTTTTATTGCTTTTGTTTGTGGGTTTGATTTAAAGAACAACTGAAGGAACTGCATGGTGGCAAACGCCTTTGGATCCAAGGTTTCTTTTAGGCTAAATTCATTTCAATTGTGTCTATTACACACAGTGTAATAGAAACTGAACTGCTGTGGAAGAAAAGTAGAGAGAGTGCTGGCAGAGACCTTTATAACTTCAGTCTAATCTGTACATAAAACCTTCAAAAGCCAGAGCAAAGCCATCAATCATTCTAACTAACAAACACCAATCATCTCACATTTATGACTGTCTTTATGCTTTCTTTACACTTTACAATTTAAGGTTCAATAACAATTTTCCTAGATTGTATAGATGCTCTTTGAAGAACACTAAAATGATCACATTCACACACATCTCATTTATAAACATGACTCTTGTTGGTTTGCTTGTTTGTTGATATTTGTTTGTTTGATTGGTGTTCTTGTGTTCTCGTTGACAAAAATTTCCACATATGCAAACATATTTTTCACACTGGGATGGCAGATGCTTACACAAAACACTGTTTGTGTCAGTCTAAATGGGTGTTGTTCACACAATTTGCAATTAATTTGCTTTTCATTCACTGTAAATACAATAAATAAATGACTTCTTTTTCCGTAATGTGCAGTTTCTGTAAGTGCATTTGTCTGTGCATTTATCGTTCTGTACGAGAGTATGCTTTTTGAAAAGTACAGGTAAATGCTGGGTCAAAGATCATTAGACCTTTAGAAATTGCTCTTGTGTCTTAAATGTCTGCCTATTGAACCAACACTGGGAATCATGTTAATGTTTAAAAACCAATCAGTCTGTCCCACAGGCCAAACTTGCAGTTTGTGGTTATTAGGACCTTCAGTCCCAAAGTTCATTTTAATAAACTGTTATTTAAGTATTCATGTTTCACATTTTTAACCAAAAATGCCACCAGTGATACAATAATTTAATTTTTACTATGGAAAACCTAAATTCAAGATCACTGTAGTTCAGTTTGTCCTAATCGAAATCTGAATTTCAATATTCAACTATTATATCATAGATCTGTATAGTCTTTCTGAGTAGTTGCCAGGATCAAATGTATTTAATGTAACTTGTCTAGTCATGTTACTATTGATGTACATGGAATCTCACTTTCTCTTATCTATAATTACTTTTTGCTAGTAAAGGGATCAATAACATGAATCTTTCAGTTATTTTTTTTACTAGTAGAAATTATAATTATGCTTTAAATTTAATACATTTTTTTATGCAGAACATCATCCAGGGCAAAGATAGCACACATGAGTCCCTTTAACTCTTTGAGATTTCTGCCCTCACAGTGAGGACAAAATCACACCTTATTTTCTCAGCTTTTTAACTCAGGAATGCTTTCACACACCAGCAAGATACACATATGGTTAGAATCTGCAGAATCTACCGTTTCTAAAAATAGTGATTGTGGTGCAGTGAAGCACCTGCGAGTAATTCATTGTGGAAAATCACAATTTTAAAATAATAATAGCTGAGATGAAGTCTGCCTGATATATTTTGTCACAGTGATAAGCGACTTAATAAAATAGGAACATATTTATTTTTTTTACATTCTTAATTTACAGACATAACCACTTACAGACACAACTTAAAATGGTTGCAACCATTTAAGAAAGGATTTATGAAAACTTTGTTGTAATATGCATTTGAGATATACGTGGTTTCAAATCTATCAAAAAAAAATTATTTAGTTTGAGAAATGTACTCAGCACAGCTTTAGGGCCTGGGATTTTAGGATCAATCCTAAACTCACTTAGACAGGGAAGTGAGCTAGAACCCAATGGTCACTCTGACAGAGTACCAACATTTTTCTGTGGAGAGGGTAGAACCTTTCAGAAGGACAACCATTTCTGCAGCACTACACCAATCAGGCATACATGGTAGAGTGGACAGATAGAAGCCACACCTCAGAAAAAACCTGCACACCTGCCTGTTTAATAAAAGACACCTAAAAGACTCTCATATCATGAGAAACAAAAGACTGAACTTTTGGACTGAATGCCAAGCATCATGTCTTGAAGAAACCAGGCACTGCTCATTACCAAGCCAATACCATTCCTACAGCATGGTGATGGCAGCATCATGCTTTGTGAATGTTTTTCTGCAACAGGAACTGGGTGACTAGTCAGGGTTGAGGGAAAGATGACTGCAGTGATGTACATCCTTAATGATAACCTGCTCCAGAGCGCTCTGGACCTCAGACTGGGATGAAGGACAAGGACAAGGACAAGGACAAGGACCCTAAGCACACAGCCAAGATAACAAAGGAGAGGCTTCAAGACCACTCTGTGAATGTCCATGAGAGCACAGACTTTAACCTGATTGAACATCTCTGGAGATACCTAAAAATGGCTGTGTACCGACACACCCCATCCAATTGATTGAACTTGAGAGGTTCTGCAAAGAAAAATGGGAGAAACTCCCCAAAAAAGGTGTGCCAAGCTTGTAGCACCATACTCAAAAAGACTTGAGCATGTAATTGCTGCCAAAGTAGTATTTTAGCAAAGGCTGTGAATACTTTCTGGATGGACTGTATAAACCAGGGTGACAAGGCCACGAAGCACTCTCTAGTGGTCTGCAGGTGAGGAAGTAATCTATAGTGGGCCAAAAATGGCACTTTAAATCATGATCATTAAGTCTGAGTGAAAAAAAAGTCAATCATGTTGATGTGGGGTCTGACATATAGAAATAGCATGTATATAGAATTAAAGAAGTCCATATTTTGTTACTTTATGTGTCTGATGTTTGCAATATATCCTTACTGTTTGTTTAATTTGGGACAGACGTTTAAGCTGTTCTGGACTTTGGTTGTCAGATAAATAAAAGGCAAAAACAATTTTATATGTAAAGGATGAATTTGGTTTCTTGTAGGGCTGTTATGCTTTCTAGTTATAAACAGGTGGGGCCATGAGGTGGAAAATGTTGAGACGTCCTGGTATAGTTCATTAGCACAAGGGGTCAGTATAAACTCACAAATGTCACAGTTTCTGCGCCCTCGTCTGGCCGTGAACGTTTTTTGAGAGAGCAGTTGTGAAAGCACAGCTTTCTCTGGCAGTCTTTTAAAACACTATTCTGCTGTTCTAAAGTAAAGGAAATGTGTGTAGCTAAATTCTAACATTTAGAATCAGGATTTAGCGATATCATATGTGCTGTAGGAACATTTCAGAGAATTAGTCACATAACAATGTTTAAAGACATTAGACATTTTAAAAAGACAATCACCTGCTAACTGTGCCTTGGACCATACTTCATTCTTTATCTTTGGCTCTATGGGCTTCTCTATATAGAAAATGCACTTAGAAGCATTAAAGTTAAAGTAGTATTTTGGCCAGGGTAGCTTATATAAGGTTAACAGTATTTAGGTTTCACACCT
Source organism: Acestrorhynchus altus (assembly GCA_034509495.1). Classification (NCBI taxonomy): domain Eukaryota; kingdom Metazoa; phylum Chordata; class Actinopteri; order Characiformes; family Acestrorhynchidae; genus Acestrorhynchus; species Acestrorhynchus altus. The sequence continues at coordinate 23,145,312 of CM067506.1, read as the reverse complement.
TCATTTCTTTCTTTCTATATTTTTCCTTATATATCATATATCAGTGCTGTCAGACACAACCTTCCCAGCCAACATGCTTATGAGGGCTCACGTGGGTAAAACCTGGACTAGGCGTGTTCTAGATGAGCATGGGCTCTTGAGTTTTGGCACCGGGACCCAACTGGGCTTTCCAAATTGGCCCCATATTTACAGTCCAACTTAATCTAACTTGGGCCCCATCTAAGACCCAATGTGCATATGACAATCAAGGTGGGGGCATACCTTTTGGTCCCCATCACTGACACTTGTGGGCATCCATATGTGGGGCCAACATGGAAGCTATGGACAATTTTTTTGGTTCCCAGTTGGGTTACCTATACAGGCCCCACATGCATGTAAAAAAACTTTCAAAAGAATTATTATATATTTTATTCCAAGTAATTTCAGAACATTGCTATTGATCCATTCATCATGAAATGTTGACACAATGTATTTTTTTCAACTTCAAATTCAATGTAATTTTGTGTCAAAATGTGAAAATTTCTAAAAGATGAGATACAAGGGTTTTGCGAGACAGTGATGTATACACAGTTCTAACACATCTGGTTTCTTTAAATAGGTAGACAGATTTAAAACACATAAAAATGAACTCATTATTTCCACCATACTCCAGAAATCCTAAATACAAGAATGAAATATAAACCACAACTTTATGTCTCATGTACGTTTCTAAATGCTTTTCTTTCCTTCTTGTTCTTGAATGATCTACATCTCTATTGTTTGAACTCTGGTTTCCATTAGTTTTACTCCCCTTTTTCTCTCTCTTACCCTCTCTCTCTTTTCCTGTGGTGAGTCTTACGTCTTTCTCCTTTGACAGACAGGTGTGATAGTGTGAACGGGCTGCCCTAGAGGGGGATAGAGACTGACCCCAAACTGTGAGGCTCCAGGGCCGTTCCACTGGGTGCTCTGCTTCGCTGTGTCAGAGCTCATCAGCTTTATTTGGAGCTCTCTCTCTCTCTCTCTCTCTCTCTCTCTCTCTCTCTCTCTCTCTCTCTCTCACCTTCATTAAAACCTGAGCTCGGGGAGCAGGGCAGTGGCCCACAAGGCTGCTGGGTGTTTGGACTAAAGCACTTTAACTTCAAAGGCAGAGGTGCTCCTCATCGTTAGTGGACATTAGTGGAGACTAGTCTTGGTCAGGGGACTCTTATTGGCATGAATGAGTGACAGAGATTTAGTGAAAAGGAAGCTTTTCCTCTTTAACCTTATGTGGTTTTCAGGTTTAGTTCATGGCCATTTGTTGTGTTGTTTAAAGGCACGGTTTTGAGAAAGTTTTGGCTGGTTTAGTTTGTGGCTGCTTAATGTGTCGGTCAGCTATTTTAACCATTACATATTTCATAAATGTCAAAGAATATTTTGGAATTTTTTGTGCAAGTTACAGCTTGATTTTTCTACAACATTGTTTATATTTAGTGGTTTCACATCCAAACCGAGTGGATATTAGTCAGTCCAGATATTTCACTATATCGATTCTAAGAAAAATACAGTTTGTCATTCTATGGCCTCTTTTTAGGGCCCATCTAGCACAGTTAGCAGAGGAAGTTGTGTCACTCTTAATGACAATTCAAATATTGTGTGACAATGGTTGCTGTCATTGCCAGGTTTAAAGGTCAGCTTCACCATGGTGACCATCTAGGAATAAATTGCTCATTTGATCTTGGTTTCTGCTCAAACCTAATCTTTTTGTTCTTAGAGCATTATTACAGTAAATCCCACCTTTCCTCCAGAGACCATTGAGCCATATGCCCTTTGCAGGATGGAGAGAGGACTAAAGACATTTTTGATCCTATAGAGAGTTTGCCCGTGTTTTGTTCCATGTTTATAATCTATTTGGTATTAGTGCATCCTGATGCATATTAGCAGCATACAATTTAATAATTACATACATGAATCTCTAAGTGGCACTGAGGAGCACCTAGCTACAGCCAACTCCATATAAAAAATTTATGGTGCTTGAAAATTTGCAGCTTCTGTGAGGGTGGCACGGTGGGGCAGTGGACAGTGCTGTTGCTTCACAGCAAGAAGGAGTTGGATTTGATCCCTGGGTGGGGCAACCTGGGAAATGTTTGTGTGGGTTTCCTCTGGGTACTCTAGTTTTCCCCACACGTGTCCAAAGACATGTCGACTCAATTTGGTGACTCTAAAGTGGCCCTTAGTGTGTCTACAATGGGTTTGTCTAGGTGTTGTTTCCTGCCCTTGCACTCAGAGTTCCCGGTTGTGCACCAGCTCCCCCATGACCCTATTCAGGAATAAGTGGTATAGAAAATGTATTTGTAGAGAAAAATGGCCAAATATTACATACCTATGAGTGGAAGAAGTAATGTGAACCTTTGTTTTCAGTGTCTGGTGTGACCCTGCCCTTGTGCATGTTTCCATAGACTGTTCATGACTCATGCACATCGGCTTTGGGGAATTTTAGGTTTCCTCTAATAATAATAATAATAATAATAATAATAATAATAATAATAATAATAATAATAATAATAATAATAATAATGATGATGATGATGATCATCATCATCTCATATATGGTCTAAATGTATGTGTATATATCTAGTATATCTATGTAATCAATGAATAGCTGGCTGCTATATCTACACTACATGTACAATGTAGGCCTACTGTAGTCTGTGCACTGACAAATGGCACCACTTAAGCCATCACATCCAAAATGGCACACAATCAAACAAGCCAAACAAACAAAAAATGGGCACGTACTGTAGTGGGCCACATCAAATGTGCTCTGTGTCCAAAAGGAGGGAACAAAAGTGCAAGGGAGGGGGGCAGAGCATGTGAGATGATGGCTGTGTTTACGAGTGTGCGGGGTTGACTGGCCGGCCCAGGTTCAGCCTGCGGTCACCGGTTCTGGGGTCTCTGGGTCTCAGGTCCTTTTTGAAAAAGATCCATGAAGCAGAATTAAAGTGATCTACCTCTGGACTGAGGGCCCAGGGTTTCACAACAAGGGAGGGGGTGTGAGGGAGGACAGCAGAGAAGAGAGAAGTGGGTAAGAATTGGAGAATAGAAGCATGGTGTGTGTGTGTATATGTGTGTGTGTGTGTGTGTGGGGGGGGGGGTGTGGGGGGGTGGTTGGCAAGGAGAGTTGTGCATAATCAGTATGGCCCCCTCCATTAGCTACTTTGAAATGTGACTAAATGGCTTGCCCTCCATTAGACTGAACACAGTGGAAAGGATGAATTATGTGGCAGCAGAAGACATGTAGTTAGACATGTTTCTGTGTATGAAGTATCTGTCTTATATCTGTCATATGAACAAAAGAAAAAGAAGAGGTTAAAATGGTACATTTGATGTCAGTAAGCATTGAGGAATTAGCAAACTAAGCACTAAGCACTAACTACCAGTGACTTTGCCGTGTTTGGTTTTGTAAGAAAGTTTCAAAATGGGCTACATTGGTCTGGCTCCCACTGTGGTTGTTGCATCTGGAAGTTGATACATGATAAGATTAGTTTTGTTTGTATTTTACACTTCTTACTGTGATTCATTAATTGCTAGTGATGAGCACCATACTGTGTATTTAGATGAAACCTAATAGGTATAATAGGGCTAATATACTTATTTTTTGTACCTTGTCTGTTTTATGTACCGCAAATCCAGTCACAGTTCATTTTAACACAGTCATCAGCATTTATGTTTAGTATTTCTGAGTATTCAAGAATAGTATTTCTGACACAGATACTTTTTTTACTTCTGCTCCTTACGTTTCACAAAAACAATTTATATTGGTTCATGTTTTTATATCTACAAATATATTACATTCACTACAAAAGCATTGTTTTAAATGTTTAATTTAACTTTTTTTATTGTTTAGTTAATTGGCAGCTAATTATTATCTACTTTTGGTGAATCTGAATGTGTAACAGCTTTGGTTTGTGTGAAAACCAAACAGTGCTGAGCTTCAGGTCTGTAACCCTGTAATCTGATTGAAACAGCAGTTTGTTCTGTGATGTAGGAATGCTGGGGTTTTCACTGGTTTGAGAAATGGATCACTAAATCTGGTTTACAAATGATTAAAAATTAAACAAATATTGTTTTGAGGCCAAATAAATACTAAATACATAAATACACTATGTAAGTAGATTTGTTCAAATTAAGTGTTAATGACATATTCAGGAAAACTAAGAACCATATGTCTCAGCTCAATATTAATATACGAATATACCAATGTTGAGTTTACCTTTTTAATATTCAGTTCATGGATACTTTTACTCGAGTATGAAGTTCGAGAGAAGGTACTCTATCCAGTACGAATGCACTTGTCACTGGATTCGATCAGGTCCTTACAGCAGCGCTCTAATCTAATCTAATCTAATCTAATCTAATCTAATCTAATCTAATCTAATCTAATCTAATCTAATCTAATCTAGTGCTCCTAGAGAGAGACATTAGAGACTCCAACAAGTCTTTTTTTAATAATTGTACCCCCCCACACACAATTTAGAAGTGCTAATCAGAGTGCTATGCTAGTGCATAAGACAGCTGAGCCACTCAGAGTCCAAACTCTTTTTTATACCCTTGAATTGAGAAGAACCAGTGAATGAACATGTTTCCCAATATTTAGTTCGAATAGTGGATGCCACGGACGCCTTATTATGCCCCATTCAAAAACCAGTCAGGGCTGAAACACATCTTGAACATGAGTGGATTACACTGAGCTAAACTGTGGAATATGTCAATATGTTGGTTTCAAAATGGAGTGTTTTTACAGCTCTGTTTCATTATATGTACTGCTTGGCCTGGGGAATGAATGGCATGTTTTAAAACTTTGACAATATTTATGTACATCAAACTTATTAATTTCCAAAAGAAGGAAATATGTTTTTTCACAAAATGGGCCCTTTAAGGCTACTAAAGATGTTTTGCAGTTGACCTTCAGCCTGCTGTTTCCATCAGAATCTAAAAAAAATGAACGTGTCGTTCAGAAAGTCAAATTTAATTAAAATGCCACAACTGTAGTGCAATGTCTAATACTGAATGGATATGACCCGCATGTAAATGATCAAGTGCCAATCATAATGTGTTCATTTGTTTGCAATTTTTTCCAGTCTGGACTTGTCCCCTCTCAGAAATGGAGATGCAGAAATGGAGGATGTATTTGGCTGGGGCAGTGGGGAAGGGTGAGCTGTAGGAGTAGCGGAGGGGAGGAATGGAGTACCAGAGCCAAAACCAAATCACATCAGTAACCGCTGCGCCCCGGGGCAGGGGCAGGCTCATTCAGCCATGCCGTGCAACTGGGATAATTAGTTTTGGAAACGAATATCAGCCGATATAATTGAGCATTCTCCTCTAATGAAGATCCTCCATGTTGTCACTGGCAAGGCGCTAACTGAAGGCAGGAGGGGGGGGGGGTGACAGAGGAGGGGGTTCTGTTGCACATGCAAGTGCAAGTGCAAGCAAGGATTTTTCTCAGAGGCTGTCAGAACTTCTCTTTCCCCCCGAGTGGCTTTGTTTTGCCTTTGTTGCCTTGTTTCCTGCTATGGCGTGTTTTTGGTGTTTGTTTCTTGCTTTGTGTTTGTTTCTGCGTTGGTCTGTCTCTTTTGGGGATGAAAGAGAGGTCCACTAAAAGACAAGAGAGAGAGAGAGAGAGAGAGAGAGAGAGAGAGAGAGAGAGAGAGAGAGAGAGGTGTTGGGGTTTTTGATTGAGGACACATGGGGTTGAATTTGGGGTATGGTGGGGGCAGCAGAGGAGGTCACTGTGAAATCAGTTTTGGAGGGATAATAGAGGGAGCAAATTGGTTTGACAAGTTTGTGGAGGTGTTTGGAAATAATGCAGTCCTTTTAAAATGGAGAAGAGGGGCAAATACAGAATACCATGTAGAGACAATAAAGAGACTGGTGGGGAGAAGTGAGGTGGTGGGGTGGGGCTCTGGGCCAGAGGCCTGGGGAGGGCTGAGCTCATGAGGCTGTCTGTAGCCCATGGATAAAGTGTCCATAGCATTAAAACCAGAAGTGTCATACCACGTCCCTCACCTGCAGATGGAGAGTATAGTAAAGAGACAGGAAGCTTCTGGAATAGGAGAGACACAGCTGTGGGACATAATTATCTATGTAACTGTGAGTGCTCAGCAGAAGAAATCTGCTTGATGATTCTCTCACTTGTAAATGAGTTTAATGAGTTTATGAGGCTTACAGAGATATTGGAAAATGAGTCTTGTCATTTCTTTCAGAAATGATCCATTCATGCAGACAGGGGTGGACGATTTCAGTGCTATTATTTTCTGTCTGATATCAAGCTATACTATATGGACAGAAGTAATGGGACACCTGCTTTTCATTGTTTCTTCTGAAATCAAGGGTATTAAACATAGTATATCCTGCTTTTATTGAGTGTAGCATACTCTATTGTCAGGGAGGGTTTTACTAGATTTTGGAGCCTTGCTGTGAGGATTTGATTACACTTAATAACAACAGAATAAGTGATGTTGAATCATCCCCAGCTTCACAATCCCAATGCTGAGGGAATATACAACTCTCACACCACACCTGGCATTATACATGTTTGTCAGAGAGTCTATTTGCAATTCTTCTCTACAGGAACTAGATTAGCTGTGTGTGCATTTGCACATCTGTGTCTGGTGCACATTTCCAACCTATCATATCAATGCATTCATTAGAAGGGGTGTCCACAAACACTTGGATATTTAATGTATGCTGTGGATGGTGCACATGTACAAAAGGAGTGGTGCACACAAAAGTGCACATGTACAAAAGGAGTGAGATAATATACGTATCTATGAACAAGCCAAAAATGTTTTTGTATATTTGTTACAACTGGTGGAATCTTATTTAAACAAATGAAAAATTTTGTCTTGTTTAGAATTACTATATCTAGCATTATGTTTCAGTGTACAGTGTCATAACTAGGCAGAGGCAGATCCTGAAAATCAGATTTGTCTCCATGATAACTTTATCTTTATTATGCACCTGATCTGCTCTAACACTGGGACTTCATCAATATCATTGTATCATTTACAAACTGGATTTTAAGCTTATTTGGGATTTCTTTCAAGATAAACAGTAACTAGAAAAAAAAGCTAAATTATAATTTGATCAGACAATCATCATTCTCTCTATAAGTCCTACTTGTCTGTCAGTTAGTTTGATAAATCATTACAGTACAATTACTAAATTTATAATTATATACTGTGACTGTAATTATATATAAAATGATGGAATTCTTGTAAATGCAAGTCACAATTGCAAGTGTTTCAGTTGTGTTTGTTAAAAAACAACTTCTATCTATTGCTCTGACTAATCTGCCAAACCCTTCTTTTTACTGCAGAGTAAAATCTGCTGATTTACTATTTTATCATCACTCAAATTTTACTCTGGTATGATTAATGCAAATAGTTTCCAGAACCTTTTATTGTTCCGTTTAAATCCAGCCAGTTTGTGGAGGCCATTTCAAATGTACTCTGCCGTGAGCTGCTAAAGTTTCCTGTCATTTTTACTTTTAGCCTGCTAGCACAAGTGGAAATAATATTACCATCTAGAGTGAACTTAAACCTAAAAGTAGCATCAATGAATAAGAAAACCCAGCTTTTTTTATTTAATTCAAATGAGTTAATATTGTTTGCTATTTCTTTTCCTTTCAGCATTAAAACATACCAGCACTTAGAAAGTATTTATTGTAATTTAAAAACAAAACAAAACAAAACAAAACAAAACAAAACAAAACAAAACAAAACAAAACAAAACAAAACAAAAAGCACCCTATAAATTAGGGGAACCATTTTTTCAAGTTTCAAAAATAAGACACTGAGGACACATAGGCTCACACAGGCCCAAGTTGTTGGACTGTGGCAATATGCATTAGGCTAAGAAGAGTTTAACTACCTTTAAACCATGTAACTGTGAACATCAGCACATACACATTTACTCATTTCTAAGACATAAATACAGACTGTGTGGACAAATAATCTCCTTTGATTGCAGTTCATGTTTATAATAAAATATATTGTAAAAATAAATAAATAGGTTATGTCAGTTGACATAAAAAAAATCCAGATTTTCACTTTTCCTCCTGTCATGTCTGGAAGTAACTGTGTGTGATATTGATTTGATTATTGATGTGAAGTTTAAGTGCTTTCGGACCTTTCAGAACATTTGGTCCTTAAGCTTCCCTCATTTTTTTTCTATTATTCATTAATGTTTTTTTACATGTATATTTTCACATGGGTTGCAGCCCAACATCACGTGCTGCTCTTAAACATTCTCCTGTCTTTTTTCTGGGAAGCATTTTGGTGGATAGAGTGTGTAGCTTCAGGGACATTATAGATCTATCATGGTGGATGGAAAGGTGGGCCTTAAAGAGATGTGTTTAAAGCTGTAACAATCTGTGACTGTAGAAGCAAAGGTTGATGTGAAATCAATACAAAATCACAGATATTTTATGCAATTTAAGAAATCCCAGCTGGACACATTTTTGTACATCCCAAAATGAGGACATGTCAAAGAAAAATTAATGATGTGAATAATTTATGTGTATTGGTTTTCAGCAGGAAACAACTGGATTGAACATATCAATAAAATATTGATCTGCTCAGCTCTACTTGCAGATCAGGCCTGTAGCCTCCTACTACAGATATCTCTATATATATGTCTGTGTGTACTTGTAGCTTCACCTGGCTCTCATCTTTCTGTAACCCTAGTAAGGCAGCAGGTAGTTGTGGCTGTGACGCAGGCAAATGGTTGAATGTGTTTGAACACAAACAGAGGATTAGTGGCGCACGCTGAAAGCTGCAGGACATAAGGCAGGCAGCATTAAGGCTGCTGGTATTTACTGCACAGAGTGAGGCCTGAGCCAGCCCAGCTGTGGGGAGGCAGAGCTGGGCTGAACGGTGGGATGGGTCTGTTGAGTGTAAGCCTCTGAAAAGTGCAGGAGCCTCTTACACAGCATCTTCAGAGAAAGTGCATGGTGTTCAGGACCTGGTCCACTGTTGCCAAGCTGTTTCACACTCATTGCAGATGAATGGTCTGTAGTAATGGAGCCCTGATGCAGCTTATTGCCTCATAGCATGTGTGAGGGGCTTATTTAATATGGAGAGCAGGAATTAAGGTCTGAACCATTATCCGTTTATGCTAGAGTTTCTAATTTGTAGCAGAATTACAGTTTTTTTCCCCTCTCTGCTGTTGCTCAATGAGGAAGAGAGATATGGGGGAGTGCATGTACGTGAGGGGCAGACAGCACTGAATGCGCAAGCTGATCTTTTGTGATTTTGAAGTGCAAAATTCCCTGCAGCATCTGGAGCTTCAGCGGGGGCAACACAAGGAGTTAAGATCAGAGACAAAAAAGAAGTCATCTTCATCACACTCCCCTTGTCACACATGCTGGATAATACACTTACTCACTTGCATATTCATGACTTTCAGGCCCTGAATCCATTAAAAGTGGATTTTTTTGGTGACTGATGTGGTTGCGTCACTGGTTTCACTTCTACATGTATATACAGTGTCTTCTTCCCACTCAAGTTGAACCTGTGACGGCAGTGGGCTGGCAACACGCACCAAGCTGGCAGACAGTGTCAGACAGCTACTGTATACAAGGACAGACTCAAACTGCTCCTGAGTGTCATTAGTCTATATGTGTCTACCACACTCCACTTCTTGCTGTTTATTTCCTGTCCTGAAACACCTGCCATTCCACTGGAGGACTGTCTTCCCTGCATGCCTCTGCTGCGTGGGCTGACATCACACCTAATGAGAAACTGCTATTTTATGAGGGTTCTTTTTATAAGACCCTTGGTCACCTTGTTTTATTATAAGAAGAAAATACTTATCTAATTGAAAGCTTCGGTTTATTTCCCTCCTGATATTTTTTGCTCAGCGAGAACAGGCTGGTTCTACAGCTTTGATGGATGCTTCAATATACTGCTGTAATGAAATCATTTCATATTGATTTACTTTTTCTTCGTAATTCTTCATTGCATGGTATATGAATATGGGTGACTGACACCATGTTGATGTATATTAGTCACACATGACTTTACCTTTAAAAAAGGCAACCTACAGACTCATATGTACCCAGACTACACACCTTGCCCATTTTTTAAAGCAACATTATGTATTATTTTAACCTTAAAATAACAGCTTCAAAATAATTGTGATGCTCCACTGACTTGTAATAGGGAGAATAATGTCTCTGTCAATGGCACTCCAGATTTTGCATGCCAATTACAGCACTTTGCTGAAGCAGGTGGGACAGTGCTTGTGGAAACTGTATAATGCTGCATAACCTGAATTTTTTTTATAAAATACAAAATATTGTTACTGTATATATTACTCTACTGCATAGACTGATACTGTGCAGTTATTTATCTGGATGTTAGTTTCAGATTCATAGATCATAGATAGATTCTTTGTTCTTCAAATAGGCTAGATAACCAGTTTTTAAAAAGACAAATAAACAGTTTAACTGGAAACAAGCCCATGTAAGTTCACAAACATCACACATAAGCCTCCAGTTATTAGTCTGCAGATTTTTTGACAGTTTTTTTGGCCCAATTTGGTCTCATTTCAGACCAGATGAACAATATCAATCATGTTTGACTTTACTTTACTTGACTAAGTGTAATCTAAGAGTGTATACTAGTCAGTATATACTGTATAGGGTGTAGGCCATGAGAGTGAAAAGTGCATTTTAATGCAGTTTTTAGGCTGTTTCTTATTTTAAGCAGTTAAAGGCCTTATACATGTTTGATACTCTAACACTGTTTTTCACATTTATTTATTTTTGGCTATGGATACATTTCTCATTTGCAATAAAAATCTGCAAAACTAAATGTGGAGCCAGTGATTGTATAATGATGGCGGTAGATAAGGATGCCTGTGCCTCCAGCCGGGCCCCTTCTTTACAGTGAAGATTCTGTCAGATTGTCCAGAAATACAAGTGTGTTAGTAGGGGCTCAAATTGTTATATTATACTTCTTGAATAAAGAGGGAGCCCAGGTACATGAAAAAAACAAAACAAAACAATTATCACTCAATGCTGCTTTAAGTTACTGAGTGAATTAATTAACATTAGACCTTGTCTTGTCAGTGCTTTCAATCGTAATCTTTTATAGCAAGATCCATTTTTCCCTATCCATTAATGAAGTCCACTGCAAAAGTAGTATCAAGAAGCACTGAGTGGTCAACTATGAGAAAAAGGGGGGTCAAAGAGGAGAAAATATTTAGGGCCTTGTTCCTTCCATCAGTTTTCACCTCTTTGTGTTTCCTGTCCCCCCACCCACTCCTGCTTCCTCAGCCCTTAATCGTAGTGGCTTTGACGTGGAGCAGTCACAGGTTTTGACAGCACACTGTAATGACCTAAGATGCTCCCTGCAGGGGGTGAGCCAGGCAGTCGGAGTGCTAGGAGAGGGGAGGCAATGAGGGCACCAGTGCTGGCTCAAGGGGATCAGCAAAGTGAGGGAAAGCATTCCCAAACTGTTCATCCAAACCTTCATTTCAGTGCTGTGCTGTTCTTCATATGGCCTGCAGGGGCACTGTGAGTTCGTACTTTCAGAAGCTGAATCTGTTCTGGGCTGACTGGCCCCTTTTTTGTGTGTGAATCACTGCTGCAGGCTTTCTGAATTGCAAGAGAATATTTAGTTTGTCAAATTATGCTACAAAGTATTATGTTTCAATGTATTATAGTTCAGTGGAGGACATATGGTGACCTGAAGTATGTCAGAATCTTTGCAGCTGCTTTTAATGTTGCTTCATTATGATTGCAGAATTTTACACAGCAAATGATTCTAAAATCTCAATTCCACAATCAAGTTGGTGTGTGTAAACAAGATGACACTGCACATATGGTGTTGATAAGTACTCTTACATCAGAACTGTCTGCTGTCTATTAGGAATGACTTCATTTGACATTTTACACCCACATTGCCTACATTTAACACATGATAGATGTGGAATAATTCTTCTGACAGATTGGATGAAATTAGTAATGTAACTAAGCTTATAAACCACTGATAATTATAGGGCCCTGTCAAAAATGTGAGATATCAATTTTTTAAACGCTTCTTTGACTTAGTACTCTGTATAAAGAGCTTATAATATATAATATATGTAATGACACACTAACTTTTTAATTTTTTTTTGCACTAGTCTACTATGCAGCTTCTGCAGATGCCTAAATGGCTAGCAAAACGGGAGTATACGTCCTCTCATTTTTCCAGTAGAATGATAACATGATCAGTTGGACCCATTGAGCAATTGATGCTCTGTTTGTAGTCCCCTTTAGCAATGTTAGACCCCTCCAGTTTTACTAGGGCTCCACGTCTTTCCTTTCTTTTTCTTAAAAAGAAATTATAAGTAGGAATTAGAAGATCATGGAAGACTGCATGTAGAGATGATCTTCATCCATGTTAACAAACAAATAAATAAATCCTAAAACTAAATGATTCATAGATGTGATGCTTTGAATGGTGGCCATACTTCCATTAATGCCTATGCTAAACATTATCATTGTCTTTATCCTTTATGGAACAAAGATAAGGAGATCACATTCTAAACCCAACCATCATTTAGAGACAGCATGAAAAGAGTTGAAGTTCAGTAGGTACAAGGCAAAAGCATGCTTAGTTAAAAGGACAGCATGGAATATGTTCTTAAAGGAGCTGCATGTAAGATTAAACAAGTAATGGGACTTCTGATTCTGGAGGCATTAATAATATAAGTTAAACTTGCTGGGAGAGTGTGCTTGTGCCTGCTTATTCCCCCTGTTCCATTTGGTCTGGGTACTTGTGACATTTGTCTGCATGTTGAGGATCAAATGCATGTGTAGAGTATAAAACACTAACAGACATAGTGTAATCAGTACAGTCCAGTTAAATAGGCAAACTAAGGAACCAGAGCAAAAGGGTCATACCAATGACTGGAGCCAATACACAAGCATGATCCCAAACCAGGAAGGAAACAGACAGGGCTATGGAGAAATTGTAAATGGAGAAAGCAAGAAAACATAAACAGAATAACCAGATGTGGCCTTGTGACCAGATGATGGATGAAGTTTGCCTCTAAACCGGAGTCAAACAGGGCTGAAACACAAAGTGGCAGCTCTTGGTAGCTTACAGTGACTGGTAAAAGGAAGGATGGAGACACTAATGTACAAGCACTCCCCGCATTAGCTGTGAAATAAACTCCATGCATTTTCCTGATTTTGATGCTTGTAAGCCCTGTGGACTATTGTTACAATCGTGGCTGGTGTGATCGGAGCCCCCGCAGTACAAGCTGTTGTTGAGATGGTTTTGCACACATCTCATGACAGAAGACAGGTGTTAACGTGCATGGGTTCAATAGGCTTGCTTGGACCAGTAGAAAAGGACTGTTACAATCCTTTTTTGCATTTATGCAACAACTATTCCAAACAGATAGACATAGACTAAATTGTCTAGGGAGAGTTCATTGTCTCTACAAGCAAGTTTATTCAAAACATCTGAATTTATTTCATGCCGAAAAGCGTTAATGAGCACCAGCTTGTTCCAACCACTGCCAGCAGCCATAGTGAGAAAGTCTGGAGCACATGTGGCTACTGAGACTCACTGTACATTCTAGACTGTACGGTTGCCCATACTGCAGTAGCCAATTCCAGAGCTTACCAGTGAGCTTTACCAGGCAATCTTACTTTGGTCAGAACTTACAGGTGAATTAGCAAAATAAACAGAACATTGCAAAAAATTCCTCAAGTAGGGGAGTATGTACACAACACTTGGATGACCAAAGCGATGACAAGGTTTGAGACCCACCCCTAATGCCCTGAATGCTCAAGATGTAGTGAGGTGGACTTCAGGAATTAGGCAGTTCACAGTAGCACCCTGAAGTGTAAAGCACAAACTGTACATTTATTAATGTGACAGGATGACCCAGATCTAACAAGAAAGGAGAGATGCCCTTCTCCTAGGCAAGTTGATATATGATTGAAATAGGCAGTAATTAAAAATGAAAACTGTAGTTTATGTTTGCTTTGAGAATGGGTGTTTATCTATACCTTCCCATTCAAAACTGGTAGTGTAGTTAACAAACTGCTGTGTGTCAAACAGTAGCTTATTAACCAATAGAAGCAATAATTTTCAGTCCAGTTAAAGATTTCAACACTTCAGTCTCTGAACACTAGGAACAGATGAAGCTTAATTACCCATCTGTGTGGCTCGGGCAGATATAAGATGCCTGTATGGCAGGGTACCCGCATCTGAGTAAGCGAGCTGGAGAAAGGCAGAAATCTGCACTGCTTCCCCTACTCTCACATGCATGTGCACACTGCAAACAGCTCATGTCAGAACTCTCCCCAATCAGTCTTGCACAGCCAATCATGGTAGAATCTGAAGCTTACAATCCTCCAACAAATGAGGTTTGATTTTGTTACCGTGTCCATTGGTGTATGAAGAATTCATTTAGAATCCGAAAAGAGGTCCTGAAACAACTCACAATTGACAAGCTGTTTTATTTGGTCACACTATGATTTCTCTTCTCCCCCAAATGCAGCAACAGCATGCAGCTTAATGGCACATCAAACAAGTGCAGATAGAGTGGTATCACTGAACTTCAGCTGAACTTGTGCATACTAGAGTCCTTTCACACAAACAAAACAGCAGGAAAAACCTCTCACTGGTTAAACTTATGGCTCTGAGCCAAAATGAAGCAGCAGATACACTCAGGCCATGACTCTCAGTCCACAGTCTCTCCATAGACACCGTCCCTGCAGAAAAGCAGGATTCAACACAAAGGGACATTCAGCATTACTACACATTTACTGCAACTGATGACAGGTCCACAAACCTTCAAAATGATTGCAAGTTACATCCAAAGTTTAACATTGGACAACTTTTTTTAACCCACTAACAAAAGGTCCCTGATAGGCTAGAAAATATCCCAAACAAAAATGCAGTGCATTTTTGAGGTGAAAGACTATTTGAATCCTTTACAGTCTGTAGGGCTCAGGCTAGCAGACTGGGTAGGTTGACTGGGCTGGAATTGATGGTTTTACTGGCTGAGAAGCTGAACTGGGTGGTTGAATTTGAGATGTCAGAGCTTGTATTTCAGACATTCTGTTAACTGTTCCTGTTCTGGTCTCTGTTGGGATGTTAATCCTTCAACAGCTGATAAACCACCTCATACTCTGCTACCTGGCTGAGTTTTCTGTCAGGGCAGGACAGACCATAGGCAGAGTAAAACACTAGAGGTTTATTTACAGGGCAAACAGTGTAATCAATACAATCATACGCAATAAACAAGGCAGAAATTGTACACAGAACACAGGTAAAAAAAACAAACAATACAGGAAAACTGATGCTGTAAGTCAAACCTCAGCAGTTAACTGAATAAGCACTCCTTAGACATGAACACAGACGAATCAAATCCATATTCTTGGGAATAAGGATGAGTCCTGTGACCTGAGGCGACTGAGCAGAGTGACAGTAGGCCACCATCCCAACACAACTCCAGAGCATGCAAAACCACCACCCCCCAGAGCCGGTAAAGGAGGTGGACCCAAAACTGAACAGATTGGACCAGACACTGACACACTTGACAGGGACTGAGGAGACAATGAAGAAAAGACTGGAGATACAAATGATTAAAATGGAGACTTGGAGACCCTTTACATACTCTTGGGGACTTGACTGGAGACACTAGACAAGACAGGAGATTGAACTCAAGGAACAGACGACTAGAAATAGGAGTTTTGATATATGACAGGAATTATTGGAAACCAACTGAGACTGGCCAGACTTTGGGAACATGAGACATGGGGGGGAAAAAAACAAAAAAAAAAAAACAAAGATGAGCCCAGAGAGAACAGGTGACAGGACCTGGGGAACATGGGGCTGGACAGAAGACACAAAAGATGGCACTGGAGACTGGACCAAAGGAACCTGAGACTGGACATGGTGTTTGGGGGAACATGAGACATAACTGGAGAAAGTGACAACAGGGGACTGGATTTGGGATGAGACCGGACTGGGTAACAGGACAGGAACAAACACAGACAAACATGTAAACAGTGACATGGATAATCAGACATGGGAAACAGGTACAGATATAGAGCACGACTAAACTGGGACAAGGGTACAGACATGGACATTGGCTGAGACATGGGGGAGAAAACTGGTATGGGAGTGGTGTGTACACATGGCTGCTGGTGCCATCACCTCAGAAATCACAAGATCACTGGCAGCAGACTGCCATCAAATCAGAAACATGAGCAGCATACCCAGCCCTCTGGACAGGATCACGAGTGGCACACTCCGAGCTGAGACATGGGGACTGGGCTGGACAGTCCTGCACACAGGAACTGCCAGACATCTGACATGCCCTTCAGCTCAGACCCCCTCATTAACTTTGTCCTGTTCACCTCTTACCATGGTAGGCTCAAGGCTCACAGTGCCAACACCCATCTTTCAAGGGTTAGTCTTCCGGTGAGACGGCAACCCAAGAACACAGCAAGTGGTATTTATTCCCAGCCACTGGTTTTGGCCACGTCCTCCTGTCCTGTCTCCTACTGCCGGCAAATTCAGGGAACCCTGCTATCTCCATGGTTAAACAGTCAGTTCTAATGTCAGCGCTGTAAGCTTAGACAGAGAAATACTAGGGAAGTGGAATTAAATAGTGGGGTTGGGGAGTTAAAGGAATACAAAACAGTGACAGAAACAAAGGTGCTACAGTCAACACAGGATTACAAACACTGAATCTAGACAGATTAACAAAGGAAGTGCATGACAACAGACTTACTACCAAACTGACATGACCACACAACATGAAGGAATCAAAAGGACTGACAAAGGGTCTTAAATACAAGACAACATTAACCACACCTGGGACATGATAACAAAGGGGCAGGGTTACAAATGAGACACAGATGGGGGAATGGGTGGAGCAAGGGAGGAGACAGAAACAAAAAAAACACAACCCTTGGGGAGAATCAACAACTAGAACAAGACAGGAAGACGCAGGTGAACAGGACTGGCACTTGACATGAAGAAGCATGGGAGTTGGAGTTTGAGGCACCAGAGGGAGATGTGACACTGCAGCATTACCACATTCATCACAACAGCCGGGGCTTAGCCCAAATGTCCAGAACAATGTTTGCCTCTGAAGATTTATTTGCCCATTTACAGCAGCAATTTGAGCCATTTTTCAAGCCACCTGAGACTCCTGAGAATTCCTAAACAAGTTAGTACATTATATGTGCAAAACATAATAGTTGCTGACTTTAGAAATTTTAGTTTCTGCCCCAAAAAAGAGGAAAACTATTTAAATTATTTTATTTCAAAATGAAATGAAATCATTCCCATCTGTGTCTCAAAATGTAATAAAATGCTTGCAGAACAATATTTGCTCTTAAATTATTTATCATAGTAATGTTCTGTACAAAACATGAAAAAAAACCCCAGTACCAGTACCATAAAGGTACCAGCTGTGTTGGGCAAAACCAAGTTATACCAATAATGTTTATTTAATTTTTGGTAACAGTTCTTGCCTCAAATTTTTCATAACATTGACAATATTCTTAACTTTCATCATTTAGCACAATAACACATATATATATTATATTAATAAAATGTTGTAAAAACAATCTGTGAAATTTACATTTAACAAACATCTAAAAGGGCACAAGTCTGGCATTTTTCCTATTTTAATGGGTCAGGGTTGCCAGGTCTAGTGTTTCTCAAAACTCCAGCAAACCAGCTAAAAGAACTTCCACTACTGTTACTAAATAATTTGTTAATGTTACTTAAAGTTTTTTTTAAGAATGTTCATTTTCCAATCATTTTTAAAAATGTTTATTTATTTATGTAACACCCTGCCTAAATAACTTAATAAATTACAGGCAGGGCCCTGGATCCCAAAGACATGGGTACTGAGTATTGTATTTGGGTGTTTTGACTTTGTGTTTAAAATATTAATTCACCTTGGAATGTTCTAATAAAATGAACATGAAATTTACACTAAATCTCCTCTTACTTTATCCCAAAACCAATAGAATATACTTTACTACACTAAATTGGGTTGTAAGTCATGGATATAAACCAGTACTTAGTCAAATAAAAGAAACACTATTGAACCCAATAATAAATCACTGTCCATGTCCTGTATTTACACAATTATATTCAGCTACACAGTGCTTCAGAATAAACAAAGCTCATACAGGCTGTTTCAGCTTTACTCTCAACAGTAGAATTTAAAACTTTACAACAGGGTGACAAAACAAAGATACACACATGTACACACATTTTACCATCAAATGTGCTTCTAAATATGGTAACAGTCCGTTACCACAGTGTGAGGTTTAGAACCTGACGTTTAGTCACTACATCAGTTTAACTCTCTCAGGCCTACAATTCTAAATCCTTGCTCAATGCCTGTGCATTTGATTGAACAGTGGAAGAGCCAATCAGCTAGTACAAACTTCAGTAATACCTCATAACAGAGAGGAGTAAATTGGGGTGTGAGAGGACACATGAACTATATCTCAAACTGTATATCTCAAATGAACTTGTCAGATCTTCCACTTAAATTCTGTTTATTTATGAGCAGAAAATTCAACTGTTGATTTTTAGAAACAAGTATAGTGCGGAAAATAAGTATTTGATAAGCTACAGATTTTGCAAATTTTCCCACCTACAAAGAATAGAGAGTCTGTAATTTTATATCACAGATACTCTTTACTATTGAAGGGAGAATAGATGGGGACATGTTTAGTGAGATTTTGTCCAAAAACCTCCAGATCTGAACCCAACAGAAAATCTTATGTGGGAGCTGAAACTCAATGTTACTCAGTGAAAGCCCTAAAACCTGAAAGATCTGGATAAGATTTATATGGAGGGGTAGGCCAAAATCCCTGCTGCAGTGTGTGCAAACTTATTGAAGAACATCTGACCTTTCTAATTGCAAAGGTTTCTGTATCATATTAAGTTCTGTTTTTCAATTGTATCAAATAGTTATTCCATGCAATAAAATGCAAATGATTTAAAAATACTTATTTTTATGTACTTATTTCACCTATACACACACACACACACACACACACACACACACACACACACACACACACACACAGTTGGGTCACATTATTATGAACACCACAAAATGTCAGTGTCACTACAGTGCTGAGAATTACAGACAACAGAAATAATACCAGCTCTGCGGTGGCCCTGTGGGACCACAAAATTATAGAACTACAAAGTGCACCTGTATGGTCAGTGGAGCTATGGAGTAATGTGTATGAACTGTAGAAATAAGGCGTTGGTCATAACATTGTGACCTGCCTGGGTATATGAGTCCAAAGTTTGTGGACAATCATTCTAATGAATGTGTTCAGTTATTTTAAGTTGCACCTGTTGCTGACAGAGATCTGCAAGCACACATTAACAGCTTATCTTATCCCTGTAGATTGTAAATAGAACAGGACTTTATATGGATATCTGGCATTAGACATGGTGCCAAGAGCCACATGTGTGTCAGCAATGGGTGCAACTTAATGTATTTTAATGCACTCATTAGAAGAGGTGTTCACAAATATTTGGGAATATAGTGTATAATAGACATAGTGTGTATTATATAGATATACAATTGTATGGCTGGAGTTCATAAAACTATGCAGCAACTGATATTTTTAAGTAATGTTTAAACATCAGAATGGGGTAAAAATGTCATCTTTTTTAAGAGATTTTAAGAACAGCATTACAGTTGGTGCCAGATGGATTGGTTTAAGTATTTCTGCATCTGCTGATCTGGGATTTTCAGCTCAACAGTCTCAAGAGTTTCCTCGAAATGGTTTACTAAAGAAAAACATCTAATAAGTCACAGATCTGTAAACATAAACTCCTTGATGAAGGAGAATGTCTAAATTGGTTATCTGACAGAGAGGCTGCAGATAACTCTATGCAGAAGTGGTGAACTAAAAAGTATATCAAAAAGTACAACTCATCAAATCTTGAGAAGGATGGGCTACAACAGCAGAAGAATACATGGGTTTCCACTTCTGTCAGCCAAGAGCAGAAAGCTGAGGCTGAAATTAGCACAGGCACACCAAAACTGGACAGTTGAAAACTGGGAAACGGTAGCCTGGTTTCATAAACTAAATTTTTGTTGAGACACACAGATATTAGAGTCAGACAGCTTGAATCCCTCTTGTTTCAACAGTTCAGTCTAGTAGAAGTGGTGCGATGTTGTTCAGAATGTGCTCTGGGATGTGGTAGAATGGGAATCTCAGAGCATTATGGCTGCACCTGAAAATTCCCCTGGAACTGAAATATACAATCATGCCAGTATGGACCAGAATCCCAAAGGAACGTTTTCCAAAATCTTGTGCAATCCATGCCAAGATACCCACTATTAGTACAATCACCTTAATAAATTACTTGGTGAGTAGCAAAGATAAACAAAGATTAAATGAAATTTAAATTACAAATCTAAAAACGCATTTTATTTCAAAATAAAATGTTAACAATAAATCATGCTGCGTTATATGCCTAAAGCATGCATTAAAATTTGTAATGAAAAAGTTGGTTGATTAGAGAAACAAAAATGAAAGGTTCATAATTGCAAAGAAAAATACATTATAATCGATTTAATTACACTCTGCTTTATCACATTCCAAACAGTGAGGGTGCCTCAGAGGTGAGGCCGCACTGTCTGTGCAGCAGAAATTAATTTCCAGACTAATTCTCTCTGTAAACAAAAGCTGGAGCGGTGTATGGATTCAGCGCGCTCATTTAGGATTCACTCACTCGCCACTTCTCCCACTAGACGCTGCTTTGTGAACAGGCCTTCAACAATCTCTTACCAGCATGTTTGCTGTTTTGTGGCTTTTTCTCTGCTTTGTCAAATAGCTAGTGTCATACTTGGCAACACGCTATCCAGGGAAAATAATGAAATGTGCTTTTAAGTTAATTAGCCTATACACAGTAACAACCTTTTAACTAAATGTCAAAAATCAGTTGGGACCATTTCAGCTTCATCTGAATGCCATATTTGTGTACATAAGACAATAATCATGCTTGCATGAAGTGGCTTTCTGGTGGGATATAAGATTTCAAGCTGTATACCCAGTGCGCAGAAAGCCCAAAGCTCTTTTTTCTTGCCTGAGAAATCACTGTCTCCCTGCATGCTCAGGATATGAATATGAATTTATTTTACTTAGCTGAATGGATTTTACAATGGCAACGGTATCTCAGTTTCTGACTTAAAAAGTGAAACTGGGCAATGGGCTATTAATTTAAAGAAAGTTTAATTGTTACTGTAGCAGTTTTGAGGAAATGTCCCACAGTTTTCTTCATAAATGTATGGCTGTGCATAAAAATGCATTTTAATGACATTATCAAATAAACATTTCACATCCTGGACTCTGGTTAATCAGATTTGGATATGCTGCTTGGGTACCAAAGCTCTTAATATAGCAGGAATATTGCTATATTATTGGAATGATCTCAATCCTAGCAAGTGTATATGGTTTATTTGCAGCCTTTGGCTTCAGTTTGCCTGTTCGTTTTTATTTCAGAAATATATCCTGCCAGCCTCGTGCTACCATAACAAGCCATCTATTAGCATTAAATCTATATGAGACAACTTACTGAATTCTTTCTGCTTTTTCCTGCCATTTACTCCATTTATTGTATTTACATAGATGATGTATCACTGGTGGGCACACATTTTCTCTGCTTCAGCCACTCATACCAAGAAATTCAACCCCCACCTACTCCTACAGTATGTTGGAGCTTTCAAGATTCAGGGCTTGTTTCTGAATGTCACAGCCTGTGTTGGGCTTGACTCTTAAGTGCTTCCAATGGGCTATTAGCAGCACTAAAGCGTTTTAGTAGAGCCATTGAAAGGCGCTAAAAAGACTGAAATGTGGTCTTAATAGCAGTGCCTATGAGCATTGGACCTTGCTTGGGACGTGTGTGTGTTTGAGTAGTGTTCTTGTGAGGTAATGCGTCATATGGGCTAAATTTCACCTACCATATTTCCATGACTGAAAAAAAGCGTATATGAGTCAGAGACGGGTTATAAAGTGTGCGCCAGTGGACTGGCTAAGTGTCACATATTACGGCTTGTGAGAGAAATGTAGAGGTTGAAGGTGCTGATATGGATTTGAGTGAGCGATGAGAAGGGCTTTCGAAACATATAAGGCACTGAAGGGTAGAACCCATATCCGTCGTCTCTTCTAAATGAATGGAGCCAGGCCTGACCCTGTACTGTGGAGAAGACAGAGAGAAAGGTTGAGGAAAAGACAGAGGCGAAGAGAGATAGAGACAGCATTAGTGAGCTCCTTGCCAACAGACATGGGGAGAGAATTCAGGCAAAGGGAGAGAGGGGCAATAAAAGCGAGTGGCCTCTCTGGCCTTTGCCTGAGGTGGACATGGTCTGCTGTTCGTGTCTCTGTGTTCCTGCTTCCACGCTGGGCTCCTGAGACACATTGAGGTCCCCCTGTCTCTATCCAGCAGTCCACTGCCCCCAGCCACAGCTGACTTTACACGCACCTGCCTGCGATATGGAACAAAGCACCACGGAGGAGGACAGAAAAAAGAGATAACACCCTTCCCACCCTCTGTGCTATACCCTTTCGAAACAGAGTAAGGGCAGCTTCGACCGAGTTAACAGCTGCTGGGAAATGCATTTAGAAAGTCGTTTGTTAAAATCTAATTGATGGCACCTCCACTCTCGCTGGCTGGGCAAAGCAGAGCTGAACTGCAGCAGATGCTGGCGGTCCAATGCAGAGCAACGCTGCAGGCAAGGTGCTCTAGAAGAAGCAGTCACACATTCATTCACCAGGGCTTTAGCTGTACAGGGGGCTGGGACTTGGAAGGCCCTCTCTTCAGACTTCTGATATCTAAAAAATATCCAGTGCCAACAACAAAGATCTCCTTGAATAATTCACTTTTTTTGACAGATGCTATCACCTTAGCAACAGTACCACAGGTGTGTGCTACCTTAAAGCAGCACTATGAAGCATTTCTACCTTAATAAACAGCTTGAAAATCATGCTGTTGCTCCACTGACCTGTATTTAGTAGTGCTTCTTTTGTTGCTAATCTGGGTGAAGCACGCTGCTAACTGCACTATGTAATGTTGGTGAAGAGGGCACAACAATGCTTGTGAGAACTGTGAAGCTCTGCATAACACCATACATATTTTTGTAAAATCCTGTGATATTACTCTGTCCGTACACATGATTCAGTTCTGTATTTCAAAAGTCCAGATATATATAAGCATACTCTTTGAGAGGTGGCTTAAAACATGAATGCCATTTCTTGACTGTAGGGGACAGCAGGAGAAAGTAATATCAGTTCTCATACAATGTTTTGTTTGTTTGTTTGTTTGTTTGTTTTTTAACCTTGTTTAAACCTGGGGTTTATTCCAAAATGTTCATTTCATTTGACGTGGGTAAAAAGACCTAGGGCTATTCAAAAAAGACCCTGGGCTACAGCACCAAAGCCCAGACAGGTACTGCCCCTGAGTAGTAGTAATTAAAGAAAACATGAATGGAAGAAGAAAGCCCAGTTAATTAGCTAACACTGACATGCCATAATATAAAATTGTGATGGTTACTGTAATTCCTGGGAAAACAGCAGTGTATGAGGTGTTCTGTTTAACTTACCAAAATACACTACACAAACATTATGGCACCTAAAATCTCTACCCCAGCAGCATTTCCTTGCATGCTTCATTTTTCCTTGCATTAACTTGCTAAATTAATTCTGAATTAATTGATTGTGCCTTAACATCTAATTTAATAGACTGTAATTAATCTAATGAATGAGGATTATTCCTCCTCCTACATCTGCAGCATAGTAATACAGGTATCTTACATGACCATGATTGAGGTTGATAAATTAAACATCAAACTTTTTTTTTGTAGGAAAGCTTAACTTTCAGTAGGTTAAAGAGCATGTTTCATGGAATTGAGCAAGCTTAGTTTCATAACTTTCTCTGGTTAGTCTCTTCCATCAAACTTGATTTTTCTGTTTTTAATGCAGTCTGTTTTCTCTCCATATTTTGGTGGGAAGTAAAGAGGTTAGGCTGTGTCCTTTTTAAATCTGGGTGTGCGCTAATAAAGCCAGCAGTCTGGCCTGCTTTAGCATTTAATGCTGGGCAGTTAAATGTGAAGTAAACAATCATGGGATGAATATTCAAATTTGATTTGTGGTTTGGATAATACTTGAGACAATATATTAGAGAATAATATTTTATTATAACATAATAATCTCATATTTCCAAGTAGTAACTTTATTGGAGAATGGAAAAACCTTCTTAACACCTGTTTAGTTGACTTCAAGACACATTATATAGAATGCTTTCATAAAATAACAGCTTCCAAACCATTGTGAACTTTCCAGAAATGCATGTGTAAACTACACCCTTTCAGTGTGGTTTACTTTGCCAATTCCACATGCTCACTGTACGGGGAGCCCAAGAGCAAGAAATACCAATTCTCTATAATGCTGCTTTAAAAACTTAAAAATGCACAATTATTTGAACCCCAAAAACAACACATGATAGAATACTGAATGTTATTTTCATAAATAAGGAAAGACCTTAGTAGCTTCATGGTCTAATTATGCTTATGCTTCTCCACAATAAGTATGCCTCAAGCTAAGTTCTTGGATATGTTATTTGCACCTCTTCATGGGCAATGAGCTAGCATAATGACATATGTGGCATGTCTTCATGTGCAGGTGGTTGTGAATAGGTTCAAGCACAATAAATGTGTGTGTTTGAGGCAAGAGGTTGTGGCTGAGCCTCAGAGCCTTCTCATATGGTACACCTGAGCAGGAGCAGCTGCCATCCTCCATGGCCATGACCCTCATCCTCTCACTCCCTCTGTTTCATTTGCACCTCTCTGGATGTGGGCCAGGACTTTTCAGCTGGGACTTTTCTTGATAATCAGTCCAGCAGCTGTGTTGTCACCAGGCTCGGTTAGTTCTGGAAACGTGTATATGTGTGTAGGGATGTGTGTTTTGGAATGGTGGGAGGGTTAACATTAGCAGGTTTGGCAGTGTGTATGTGCGTGTGTGTGTGTGTGTGTGTGTGTGTCCATGTGGCGTGTAGAGTCCACTGCTGGGGACAGAGCAATCATTTCACATCAAAGCAATCAGTGGCAGGCCTGGGGCATAATTCTCACCCAGAGAGATGCGAGACGCCCATTGCAGCACTCTCTCTCTCTCTCTCTCTCTCTCTCTCTCTCTCTCTCTCTCTCTCTCTCTCTCT